>JAFMSR010001471.1:0-27693 GCA_022818135.1 Saxidomus purpurata
TAGTAATCAAATAATTTTATTATTATCGATATTTTCAACAGAAAGGTATTTTAGAAAACAAAAAGTCGACTAAAATTCATCAAATTATAAAGCATTTTATTAACACTAGTGAACTTAAACAAGTAAGGCTATTTAATCTGCCGACTATTGGAAAGACTAAATTAAATTCACAGTCACCGGTTTTCATAAGAATCACAATACGTTCAATGTGGATACGACGTAAATAGTGTTATCTGGACAATATCTTGATACTATTGTCCTGTGTATAGATGTGTCTATATTAGATAAAATATAACCGCTGGGTGTTTTATCGAACTGAACTATTCAGTAACACCCGATCAGGAATCAAGTTATACAATGATATAATCATATTAATACATACTTTGATTTTATTTCAGTAGAGGACTTAATCAAGGTTACCGGCTAAGAACAATTTTTGTCCCGATTTTATGAAACTGTTTTAAAGAATAAAGGATACCGATGGGGAAGAATACCATTGCAATGAGCAGTCCCACAAGGGTGTAGTTAGTCTTAGGAAATCCAATCTGTAAAAGAGATGGTTACAGAAGTTCTTATCAATCAGAATAAGCATTAAAAGCGACTGATATTACAAACAACAGCTATATGAGAAATATACATCCACTGTTATGCTAAGAAACTTGGTCCATGTAGTTCGGTTATGCATAGAGTACAGTTGACTCTCAGTATCTCAAACTCGCTTACCTCGAATTTCCGTTTAAGTCGAAGAAATTCTAAAGTCCCGTCAAATTTCCTTCTTTATCTATGTAGTTTACTCCTTTTAAGACAAAATTTGACATATCGAGACTCCGGATGTGTCGAAGGGATTTTTTGGTCCCGTCAATCAAATTCAAGTGTATTGTCAACTCGTTAAGTCGAAGTGCGAAAGTCGCCGACGGATCAAAGGTGCGGCGGGTCAAAGCAAGGGTGAGACGTTGTCTTGCCAATTCACACGTGTTGTAATGATTGTTGTTTGTTTTTCATGGATTTACTTTAATTGCCGGTAACTACGTGTAATTAATGATGAAAATGCGGTTATTACTGTAAAGACTTAATTTATTTGAGAGGTTAAATGATAATAGTGGGTTTTATAAAAAAAAAAGATGATTTCTGAACGATTATATCAGTCTGTAAATATTTTGTTTTGTAGTTAGATGCTGTTCTTATGTTTAGAATATACGAATGCTCTGACTTCCGGTTCAAGAAACTTTTAGGCTTTGATATAGCTAAAAACCGAATTGGCTGACAAGTGGGGAGCCTTTGTCATCAATGACCAAGGAGCTGACCATTCAGGATGATAACAATTACCATACATACCCCACAGTGTCTGCAGGCTCCGGGTGCTGCAGTCATACCAGCCCCAGGTTGTGTGATTACAACTACATTACTGGCGGGTGGTGGAGGTCCCTGATACGGGGGATAGACTGGCTGGCCTGAAATAAGTACACAAACATGATTATATGTGAGTTGTTTCTAGAAGTTGTTATCGTTCTCTTTATCTATGAATGGCTGAACATTGAAGTTGGTAGTATTGGTATGGCATGTTGTATTTCTAAGGTCAACGTTTCAAAGTGCCTTACAATGTGAAAGGTTATAGACAAAACACAAAAAGATCTATATGTCTTTTACTACGGAGTGTAACTTTGACATTTGAATGATTGCAACAGTTTATGTAATCCCATGAATTCCATGTAATGAAGTTTTTTTGTTATTGAAAATTAACATGAAAACTGTCTCATTAACATTCTTCCCTTGTTAACGTTAAAGTACTTTTTTATGAAAATACTATAGTTCAGTATTGGATGTACATACCATACGGTGGAGGAGCTGTATGAACAGTCATGTTTCACTTCTGAGTCAATATTTATGTATTGTTTGTCTGCAAGAAAAAAAAACCTGTAAATATTCGATCTACAATTATAACTATGCTCAAAACTTGCATAGATTTCCTTTATATTAGCTCTAGATAAAGTAAGTTATCCCCCATTCAATACCGCAATTAAATTGAAAGGACCTTACCTTGCACGGAAGATAAATTGTTAATTACTTTTGTCTGTTTTCAATAGACTGACCTAACTCAAACTTTATTTACTGAGGCCTTTGTAAGAAGTGAAATGTAACAAATTAGGCACAGTCAAAGAAATCTTTAAAACGTAATATCTGGTTTCTGCTTTTGGAACTGTTTTTTAAATACTCAAGTATTAATTCAACGCAATGGCTCTCAAGTTTATTATCATGATTAATCAACTCTTTTGAAATGAATGAAATGATAAAACCTTTATTATACTGATACATGTCTGACTTCCTGATGTACGGTATTAGTTAACAGATCAATTTAGCCATAGTAAGAGAGAACTAGAGCAGTTTAAACGCGCATATAAACAAGGTTTGAAGGGGCACGCAAGTCAAAATACAACTGAGCATGAAATAGAGTGCTTGTCAACAGAAACAAACCTTTGAAAGCGGAAAGAATTTTTGAAGTAGACACACTAAAATAGACATTTCCCCTTTTCAAAACTTAATTTTGAACCCCATTTACTCATTTTGGTGATTGTTTTTCACCTGAAATTGAAAACATGTTGGTCACCATCGTTATAATATATTTTTAAGCTGCTAGATTTAACGCAGTAGTAATACCTATCCGAATATTTAACTACAACACTATGGCATCACAAATTCAAAATGACCACCTGCACGGTTCTCCATTTTGAAAAGTTTCAATCTTGAATATCTTCACATTTAAAACCCCGATTTTAGAAATTCTTTCAACAGTGTATTCCTCTTAACAAGTTCTTCAGTTTAAAGCAAATTAATTATATATAACTTGCCTTTCGATATCTGTAATTTTATCAATTTCAATAGATTTTACTTTTTAATACAATATTTAAATTATTACCGGTATATTCTTTTTATACACCAGAGTTGAAAACGGTCAACATAGTTGACCAAACATCCGACGGAGAAAAGGAGAAAGGTATTTAATGCACAACTGATTTAAAGTGATATTACTAAGAAAAGGATGGCAACGAATACCAAAATAGATATTCGAGTACTCGGTCCTTCTTCCGATCGAGTACTCGAGTACTCGGAAAACGATCGTTCACGTGATCGACATATAACAGTACATATAAGATTAGATCAATGGACTATCATTAATTATTTTTTTTATTTCTGGTATGCACTCTTGTTTACCATGCAACCATGTATGAATTCCGGCGTACTGTATGTGCTAAGTAACCTAATAGTAAAATAAACTCAGGAAAACGAAAGACGAACGTGAATTTCAAACGGGTTTTTGTCCTCTTAATGTCCAAGATCAAATCCCAATATCTTAAAAACCCATCAATACATAAATTATCTTTTTTTGAAAACCCCCTTTTAATTTCTTTTTACGGTTATACAGTCGCATCAAAGTACCGTACTAGTTTTATGATCAAAATTTATAAATTGTTGCTATAATAATTATCTTTTCTCCGCACACGTGTTTAACTACCGGCATAATTAGCTTATTAAGTCAGTAAGACTTCTAATTACAAGACCCTCATTTACAGTATCTGGAACAAACGCAAAGGCGACACTTTATTTTAAACAAGCTGCAAAAACTACAACCTAATATCTTCTTTGATGAATCTGACGTCTTTATTGTTTTGTTAATATCATAAGCGGCATAGAATCATAACAATACCTGCATGTCAAACTGTCAACTCGTATATTGCATTTAGGGGCCTACCTAGCGGATTAAACAATAGAATTTTGGCACATCACCTGGTGTGTTTTGATAACGATCCCGAATTATACGAATACGAATATTTCATTACGCATAAAACATTTAACAATATTTATAGCATATTATAACAAAATATGAAGATCAAACAATGGATTTCAAGAAGAGGTTAAATTAACAAAGCATACAATAATGTTTGTCCAAAAAACTGTATATAAACCACAAGTCAAGTCTCAAAATACACAGAATCATATTAACTGTTTCTATAAGAGTATGAGCCATCTTACAGAAAGATGGAATATCGACATTAAAACTAGGTTGTACATACTGTCTTCAGTGCAAGATGAACATACTCTTTCAGAATTAGACGGTTCGCTTTTTATTTGCAAAATAAATATATTTAAAGAGAGCAAAATAGTTTTCTTTGAATTTGAGGACAATATACTATCAAATTTGAAAATCGTGGGCCAGTGATAATAATATGCCTCAAAATACTTTTTTCAGAGACATACGGAACTTTCATTTTTCCCCGTTAATCGATTAGAGGCGGTTTTTACACATTAATCAAAGAGGGAAATTCGGTTTAACCCAAAAAAAAAAAAACCCTTTAAAAAAATTTTTTTTCTTCCACAAAAAAAAAAAAAATTTTTTTCCCCCTTAAAAAAAAAAAAAAAAAAAAAAAAAATAAAATTTTACCCCCAACCTAAAAAAAAAAAAAAAAAAACCCCCCCCCTTTTCATAAAAAAAAAAAAAAAAAAAAAAATTAAAAAAAAAGGGTCATTTGTCTAAAGATTTTGACCGATATATAGAACATCACTTAAAAGATCGTTTTTGCTTCAGTGATATCGGCAAGTGAATTATATCAACTAAAAATTGGTGTAAAAATAAATAAAATGTTTGTAGGATTTCGCTTACCTTTTAAATATTTTTTATAAGCACAGTCACTTAAAATGTAATCGTAATACAGATCGGACGCGTCCGTAGTTTTCACGGAAATTGTCGAATTCTGTATTAGCATTACATTCATGGTGATTTTGTACGTCTTGTTGCTTTAAAACGTAAGGATGGCATAAATAATATAAAGAGGAATATAAAAGGGAATAATGATTCTACCGATCTTTGAACGAGTCTCGGTACCCTTTATCCATGTGTAAATTAAATGAGTAAATTAAAAGATGTTATTACGGTAAACTCTTACATATTTTAAAAAGAAACTTAAAATTGTCATATAAGAATTAATTTGCGTTTTACAATATACCCTGGGCAATAAAATACTAGAACGGATATGCATTATTAGGGTGCAATAAAAGTCTTTGTTAGTCTTGGTAATTTATTACCCTATATATGTGTGTATTATATATATCTTTTATTGTACACCCATCTCAGAAACAATGAAATGTATTTTAGATAGTTAAATAAATGTATTTTTGTTTGCTTTTAGAGCAAATTAGCTACTGTGGAAAGGGACCAGAAAAAAAGACCTTACTTAATTATTCCTTTTGTTAACCAAAAGTAACCTTTAAATAACTCGCTCTTTAAAATATTTTTTTCGAAAAAAACGTTCATGATTTTATATGTATAATTTCAAAATAATCCTCGACACTTAAGTGTGTCGTTCAAGCTTCTGCTGTAGCACATTTATTTCTATCTTGTAGAATTTACGCACGTGTAACGTTGGCGTCAAGCACACGGGAAACAGTACCGTAATTAATTAAACGATAGTAACATCTACCTTGTAAGTTATGTAAATAACAAATTTTCAAAGATGACGCCACGTTCATGCATTGTGTCTATCGTGTTGTTTGTTTTTTTTTCACAGCTAACAGTATATGAAATCGATGACATCGATTTTGTATATGCTAATGAAAACTTCGTTATTTCATTGTTTCACAATTCAATATTAGAATCAAGCTACCAATCGCTTTCATATACTAAAAATTGCGCGGACCTTCTTTTTTAAAGGTAGTTTTTGTTAGCTTTTAAGTTTAGAGAACTAATTGCTTTCAAGATATACAACCACTTATGGATTTTAAGCACGTGCGAAGAAAAACTCTGTGAAAGTGTGACTGTCATTGCGGTATAAGTTGGTGATGCACCGTGTATGATTTATGTTGTGAAGCTTCACTTAATTACATTAAATGCGGATGCTTTGATATAATATGTGATTCAATTTAATAAAATTAATTCAACAATATAAAGATTAATAGCTTATTACTCCTGTAGTTTATCCGCATGATCCTGTCAACAATTATTACACGAATAGCTCTGTGCATTGCATAGATTTAACAAAAGTTAATGAAATTCGAGGGTATATTCATGAAAAAAGCATTTCCCCCTCAAACTGATAAATCTATAATAGCTCTATTATTCAAATTAGTGTTGCTTCATTTCTCTGTAATCTCTATTTTACAACAGTTGCTTTTTAAACATACAATGTAATAGTACAAAAAGATAGCTGGGATGAATGCAATAAGATTAAAGATTTCTATTTTAGCGTAATACACAGTACATCTTAATATCCTCAGGCTAATATTACGCAAGGAAATATCGATTTTATTGATTGAGCTGCCGAAACAATCAGCGGTTTTCCGGTCTGTTTCGGAAAATTTACGACCGCAAGCGAACTGTCCGGCCGCTACTACCTGTTTATCGATTTTCTGACCAGCCTTATCATTGCTAGCGAGTAGAGAACAAAATGTTCCATATGAGTACTGGTTTTTCCAGGAAGCGGTCTCGAGAGTTATTCGATAGTTTCAAGCTTTCTTCACAATCAAGCTAGAATAAATAAGTATAAACTAAACATTAACATCTCTATATTCTGACAAATTCAGAGTCATTAGCCAATGTTCTTTTCATCGCTTAAAGGCAATAAACCTCATTGAGTATCTCCTACATCTCCAGCTACATCTACATTTAACGGATTTTAACGGGGATAATTTGACTCTGTTCCTTTTGAATAGACTTTCTCAATACCATACACATGATCTGAAACCCCACAATTCTCAGATATTTATATAGACATTTTTGTGAGGCTGTTCTAACTTGAAAAGATTCAACAACGGCTGACATTAAAGTAAAATTAAGAACAATAAGAAATTAAAATACGTCGGTTTAGTTGATTTGTACAATTCATAAGGGCAACAAGAAGCGTTCTGTGGTGTCGTCAGTAAATATAATAAAAGTTGAATCAAGAAGGGTGCAGAATTGAGAAAGACTTTTGTGAACGAGATCACATTATTAAGGTAAATTCTGCATAAAGTGTTATATTTAAATCTTTTAATCCATTCATGTTTTCATTTCTTTACACTCCTGAGAACTCTATAGGAAATACCTAATTTGGAGCCATGTTCAAGTTAAAGTAATACTGGCTCTCAATTTCGAACGGACTGATGTTCCCAAACAAACCAAAAGCCATTTCTGTTATATAGGACTGACCTTCAAATTCGACGCCGCGTTAAAATGTCCTGGACGATCAAAGCATAATAACATCTCGTAACAGTTAACATTTCTAAATTCTGGCAGATTTGCAGTTATAAGCCAAACTTCTTTACATTTCTTTAAAGCAATCATCTTCATTGGGAATCTCCTACATCTCCAGCTGCATCTACATTTAAAGGTTTTTAACGGGGATAACTTGACTCTATTGCTATTGAATAGACTTTCTCAATATGATACATTTGTCTAAAACCCCACAATTTAGAACCATTTATAAACCTCTTTCTTATGGCAGTTCTAACTGAAAATGGACCTAAAGTGAGTGATAGTAAAGCAAAGTGAAATACAATCAGCAAATAATTTATGTTCGGTAGCTGATCTGTATAATTTATACAAGGAAAAACAAGCAGCATGTTGTCGATATAAATGAAAAATAGATACGACAAGGAGTGAGTAGAATTGAAAAAGAAAAACATAAATGAATAAAATCACACTATTGAAAAAACTCTTGCATTGAATGCTATCTTTGACACTTTTAATGTCTGTTCATTTCTTCGTTCCATTACACCCCTTTGAACTCTCTTGGTAATACTCAATTTTGGTCTATGTTTCAGGTAAGATAATAGTGGTTCTCATTTTTGCACGAACTGATTTTCCCAATCAAAACAATTTCCATTTCTTTTTGGGTTGACTTTCAACTTCGAAACCGAATTAGTATATCCATGAATATACAAGTTTAATAACATTTTGTAATTTTTAACATTTCTAAAATCTTGCATATGTACAATGATCAAAAGACAATATATCATATACTCCATAGGCAAGAGTCTTCATAAGGTATTTCTTTCATTTTCAATTCTAGCTACACTCTTTAACAGGACTAACATGACTCTTTTGCATTTGAATCAACCATCTCAATATCATACACATAATCTAAAACCCCGTAGTTCTAATCTGTATATAAAGTTTTTGTTGAGGCAGTTAAAATGTGAATGGTTTTATAAGGACTGACAGTAATGAAAAAAAAACACATAAAATAATAGGCAATCACAGTATGTTTGTGTAGTTGGTCTGTATAAATAATGAGGACACCAATAAGGATTACATTGTGTCACCAATTAAAATTATCAAGCAACATTCAAATAATGATAGGATTTAGAGAAGAAAAACATAAATTAAAAGGTTAACAACCGAGGAGATTAAACTATATTTACATTTGCAGATATTATGATTAGCTGACATAAATAATTTTCATTTGCAGTGTTTTCATAAAATTTTATATTTCAAAACTTATGATAGAATTGGCAAATAAAACGAAGTGACATAGTTTGTGTTTCATTAAAGCACTAAAAACGAATCCTTCCAACTTATGATAGAATAGGCAAATTAAACGAAGTGACATAGTTTGTGTTTCGTTGAAGGACTGAATACGAATCCCTCCATTCTAGATACTCTCAGATGCCCTTTCTTTCCATTTACTGAAAGATCCGATATGTGCATATGTGAAAGAAACTTTCTCAGTATCATACACATAATCTAAAACCCCAAATTTCTTATCCATATATAAACTTTTTGTTTATGTAGTTCTATATAAAAATAATCTTATAAGGACTGACACACAAGAATAGCAAAACAATAAAAGAATAAGGAATCAATATATATTTCTGTAGTGTATCTGTAATAAACAATATTTCATTCGCCTCTTAGAACTTTCTTGGAAATATTAATTTTTCATCTAAATTAAAGTTTATTTAATACTGTTTCTCAATTTTTAACATACAAATGTTCCCCCTCACCCTCCTGCCCTTCCCTCGAAACACACAAAGAAACAAACGGCAGTTTTGTTTAAGATCAGCTTTATTATGGGTAAAATAACATCTCGTAATACTTAGCATTTATAAAATCTGATATATTTACAATAAAGAAACAGTATTTCATTTACCTATATGTAAAGACTTTTAACACGGCTACCATCACTTTGTTGTAATTGAATTAACAACTTTGAATGACATACCCATGTTTTGAAACCCCACATTTCTGTTTCCATATATAAAAAAATTCTTGAGACGGTTTAAATTCAAAATTGTTCTATTACGTTTAACAGTAAAGCAAAATAAAAAATTATAAGCAGTCAAAAAATGTCTTGTATAGTTGATCTGTAAAATTAGTAATGACAACAACAAACGTTATACCGTGTAGCAAGTAAACGTCAAAGAATGAGTAGAATTATTAAAGTAAAACATAAATGAAGAAGATCACAATTTTAGACATTAAAATATATACTCAGTCAAAAAAGAAAGTGTGCATGACACTTTATCGTGTAACTTTGTAACCAGACGACCAATATTTGTCAAATTTGCAGCACAAAATTAGTACACTAATAACATTCAGTCGCACTCAGTTGCGGTCATGTTGACATTTCCATTGTCCTATTATTTGACGTAAGCTCTTATAAAATATTTGAACGTGAACATCATGCTTCATTCTTAACTTGCGATATCAATGTCGTATAAGTATATAGGACGTTCGTTCTAACAATAAAAAAGATATTCAAAGGTTTATCACGAATAGCGATGCCACACCTTAGCAAACAATAGAGACTTTTGGCGGTAGTAATGCTGGCATCTGGGACTTCCGTTGATGACGTTGCACGGCCGTTAAACTGTCATAGGAATACAATTTCTCGTCTTAATACTCGAAAGCGTTGAATTCAACCAATCCTGCAGTTTTCTGGTTACTTTCTTTCAAATCTGCGAGTTATAAAATTGATCCCTACCTTATAAATCATTGTTAATCATAATTAATATGTTTCTGCAAAACACATTAAAACATTTATGCCATCATATTGATCATAAATAACACTTTAATTTTATACCAAATATGTGTAAACAATAGATTTTCTTACATGGTTGTCTAAACACTTAGCATTTATAAAACTGATATATCTGTAATTATAACCAATGATTTCATTCACCTCCTACAGACAAGAATCATCATTCATTATATTATATATCTCTAGCTACACCTACATGTAAAGACTTTTAACGTGGCTACCATCACTATGTTTTAATTGAGTGAACAACTTTCTCAATGACATACCCACATTTTGAAACCCCACACTTCTGTTCCATCAATGTATTGAATTTGTCACAATAAGTATTTTCATAACATTTTTTCATTTCGATTTTCCGAAAGGTGACAAAATTTGAATTTCAACCAAATAAACATTAGTTTTTGCATTAAATCACTGAATACAATATTTCTTTTCGAGAAATTCTCAGACGCCCATTCCTTCTTTCATTAGAGAATGATCTGACACGACTCTTTTGCATTTGAAGGATTCTTCTCAATGTAAAACCCCATACTTCTCATTCAAATATAGATTGTTTTGTTCTAGAATTTCTTAACGAAAATAGTTTCATAAGGACTGACAGAAATACAAAAGAAAGCCTCCACACTGTAAGCTATCAATATATGTTCCTGTAGTTTATATGTATAAATAATGAGGACAACAAGAAGCATTCGGAGTTCTCAGTAGACATAATAAAAAAACATTCAAAATTTGAGAAGAATGAGAGAAGAAATTCATAAATGAATAAGGTTACAACCTACGATATTAAAAGAAAATTGAATAAACTTCTCAACATCATGTGCATAAAATATTATCCCACACTTCTGAGCCATATTGTAACTATTTTCTAATGCAGGTCTTAAAACAAATATTATAAGCAATCAAAATATGTTTGTGTACTTATTCTGTATATATGACAAGGACGACAGGAAGCATAATGTGGTACTACCAGTAAACAGAATCAAAGAACATTCACATAGTGAGAAGGTTTTGAGAATAACAGCGTGATGTTCACAAATAAACCAATTTCATTTCTATTTAAATAGACCTTCAACTTTGAAGCCGACTTAATGTCTCCATGAAAATAAAACAATAATGACACCTCTTATTATTTAACGTCTTAAATAAGGGCTCATTAGTCAATATTTCATACACCTCATAGAACTCTCTTGGAAATACTACACTGAATACAATATTTATTTTCTAGAAGGATTCTTCTCAATGTAAAACCCCATTCATATATAGATTATTTTGCTCAAGAATTTCTAAACGAAAATAGTTTCAAAAGGACTGACAGAAATACAAAAGAAAAGTTTTATTTTCAGTCTGCGAGACATATACAAGAAACATAAGCTCTAATGAGTTTTTGTAACCGACTAGTAATAGCATAGGTATAAAATCTCAGTTGTATAGTTAACTGAAGACAAATGAAATGAGGTTAAAGGTCAAATGTACAACCTAAGTGCTATGATAAGCATGCTAATGTTACCCGAGGGTTTTAAAAAGCTTAAAAAAGAGAATACAAACACTGAAAGGCAAAAAGGCACAAGTGTGCATAATTATCAATTAGTAATGACAACAACAAACGTTATATAGTGTAGCCATTAAGCATTATCAAAGATGAGCCAAAGAGTGAGCAAAATTATTAAAGTAAATCATACGTGAAAGTGATCGCATTAGTAAGGTAATTTCTGCATTAACTGTTATTTTGGAAGCTTTTAATCCATCATGTTGTCATTCTTTACACTCTTTAGAACTCTCTTGGAAATACTCAATTTTGATTTATGTTCAAGTTCAAAATAATACAGATTCTCAATTTCGAACGGACGATGTTGCTTAACAAACCAAAGGCCATTTCTTTTGGGACTGACCTTCAAATTCGACGCCGCGTTAATGTGTCATTGAGTAACATCTCGTTACGGTTAACATTTCTAAATTCTGGCAGATTTGCAGTCATTAGCCAATGTTCTTTTCATCGTTTAAAGGCAATAATCTTCATGTGGAGTCTCCTACATCTCCAGCTGCATCTACATTAAAAGGTTTTTAACGGGGATAACTTGGCTCTTTTGCATTTGAATATACTTTCTCAATATGATACATTTGTCTGAAACCCCACAATTCCCATCTTTCTTAGGGCAGACCTGATTGAAAATTGATTTATATTAGCAAAGTGAAAGACAATCAGCAAATAATTTATGTTTGTGTAGCTGATCTGTATAATTTATCATGGCAAAAAATCATTGTGGTGTCGACATAAAATGCAATAAAGATAAGACAAAGAGTAGAATTAAAATTGAAAAACATAAATGAATAAAAACATACTATTGAGATACCTCTTGCATGCAATGTTATCTTTGAAACTTTAAATTTCCATTCATGTTGTTATTGTATTACAATCATCTGAACTCTCTTGATAATACTCAATTTTATCTATGATCAAGGTAAAATAATAGTGATTCTCAATTTGGCAAGGACTGATGTTCCCAGACAAAACAAATGCCATTCCTTTTTGGGTTGACTTTCAACTTCGAAGCCGAATTAATATATCCATATATCCATTATACAAGTATAATAACATTTTGTTATCTCAATATTTCTACAATCTGGCATATAAACAATGATCATTAGACGATATATCATATACATTGTACCTTATAAAGGGCAGAACCTTCATTTGGTATTTCCTTCGTCCTAAATTACAGCTACACTTTTAATAGAGCTAATATGACGTTTTTGCCTTTGAATCAACATTTTCAGTACCATTTACATAATCTAAAAACCCATGGTTCTGATTTATAAATAAACATTTTGTTGAGGCAGTTCAAAATGTGGACGATCTTAGAAGGACTGCCAATAATGAAAAGCAACAAAACTGAAATAATAGGCAATCAAAGTGGGTTTGTGTTGTTGGTCTATATAAATAACGAGGATAATAACAAGGAATGTATGGTGTCGCCAGTTAAAATAATCGAGCAACAATCAAATAGTGATACGATTAAGAGAAGATAAACATAAATAAAAAGGCCAACAACCGAGGAGATTCAAATATATGTACATTTCATGATATTATCATTGACTGATACCATAAATATATTTCAATTGTCAAATGAAGTATTTTCATAACATTATATATTTCGAAACGTATGATAAAATGGGCAAAGTAAACACGAAGTGACATAGCTTATGTTAGATTTTTGCGGCGCATTCAAATCTCGCTTTGCTAATTATTCTCAGATGCCCATTCCTTTCATCATTAGTGGATGATCTGATACGTGCATATGTGTACTTTCTCAGTATCTTATACATAATCTAAAACCCCATACTTCTTATTCATATAAACATTTTGTTGAGTTACACCTATATAAAAACAATCATATAAGGACTGACTCACGAAAAACAAAACCCCTAAAAAATAAAGAATCAATATCATGTTTGTGTAGTTGGTATGTATAAATGACGAGGACACAACAAACAGGTGTCACCAGTTTAAGTAATCTAACAACATTCAAATTGTGAAAGGAATTTCACTTCACGACCAAAGGAGAATGATCTCATGAGCGTCATTGAGTTCGAAAGATCACTGGATCTCACCAGACCCCTCAAATGCACATTATTAATCTTTGGTGCCTTTAACACCTCCAACTTTATCTGTGACACTAAGCACATACCCTCAATGAAATTTAACAGCACAAACACCCAGTCCTAAAATAAGTTTTTCGAAATCCTTGATGACTTTGACCTCACACAAATGGTTAATTCTCCTACACGTAATGAAAATGTCTTGGACTTATTCCTCACAACAAACACTACACTAGTAAGCACAGCATCTATCCAAGCTAGTATTTCAGACCATAACATAGTCATATCTCAAGCTCGACTCAAACCATTCATGAATAAACAAAGACCTAGAGACGTTCCATTATTCAGGAAAGCTTATGGGATGGCTTCAAGTAATTTATCAATAGCTCCAAGGTCAACATATTAAAAGATGCAGAGATTTTCCCAGTCTCGATAAGGTTTAAACTCCTAATTCAAGAAAGCATATCAAAGTTTGTCCAAAATAGGCAATGAGAAAAGTATTCCATGGGTTACACAAGACATAAAAAGATAAATTAGAAAAAGGGACAAACTTTATCAAAATGTTAAAGTGTACAGGTGTCAAAATCAATATATTATCACAATCAGAACTGTCAAGCATCTCATTTAGCAAAAAATTAATATGAGGCATATATAGAAAACATATTAGACAGCCAACACTCAGACAACACTAACACTACTAAATTCAACACTAAACGCCTCTACTTACTTATAAAAAATGCAAGACAAGATAACCAAAGGATAGCTTCCCATAACAATCAGACAATTCTGAATAAACGATCCCAGTCTGTTTTTTTTCAGATGTTTCTCCCTTTTCCCTGTTCAAGTTGTGCAGGAATGCCCTAGGAATAAGGAAATACCCTACAATGCCAGACCGTGCAATTGCCCCAAAGGCGTTCTGAAAGAACTCCAAAACCTTATAGTGGATGAGGCTGCTGGTCAAGATATGGTAAAGCCGTTTGTCTTGAAGGAGCTCCGCCATGAGATCCTTGACATACTATCACTAATCTTCAAAAGATCCCTTAATACTGGTCAACTCCCATCCGATTGGACGAAGGCAAACGTCTTCCCACTATTTAAAAAAGGTGACCTGCAAACTACAGACTCATATCGCTAACCTTTATTCCATGTAATATCCTAGAACACATAATTGCATCAACCCTATCCATGCATTTCACAACACACAACATACTCTATCAGCTACAACATCGGTTCTGTGAAAGACGGTCTTCGTAGACCCAGCTCATTGAGCTAGTTGATGAACTATCCGAAAATCTCTCCTCAGGTAAACATCTTGATTTTAGTAAAGCCTTCGACAAAGTCAACCACCTTAAAATACTATTCAAACTCCAAGACCGTGGTGTCCCAAGTCAAACCGTGTCTTGGATCTGGTCCTTTTTAATAGGTTGATCCCAGTCTGTAGTGGTTAACGGTTTCATGTCTGATCAAGTCCCTTTTACATCCGGGGTCCCCCAACGCTCTGGCCTAGGATATCTGCTCTTCCTACACTACATAAATGATCTCCCTGACACGGTCACCTCCCAGTTGCGGCTATTCGCTAATGATACTTTCGTTTACCTTCCAGTTACATCCCTTTCTGATTGTCAATGGTAACAAAATGATCTCTTTGAGCCAGAAACTTTGGAGCAGTTGTGGGACATGGAATTTAACCCAAGTAAATGCCAGGTCCTCAATATCACACGTAGCAGAAAGCCCATTCAGTTCCCTTTTAAGCTTCATGGTCAAACACTTTCCCCAGATAAGGATGCAACATACGTTGTTGTAGACATACTTACACTTCAGTATTTTATGACTGAGGTGATTTCCTGTAACTGCGATCTTAAACGCATCTTGCAAACAATATTGTTTACAACATTTACTGTACAATTCTAGTTACCAGTACATAAAAAATCATACTCAAGTAACGTGCTTATTCTACGCAGGCAAATATCTTACTTTTTCACTGTAAATTACTTACAATAAATAGTAAATATTCTTACTTAAATGCCAAATTGCACACAAATATAGTGATCCAGGAAAACATCTTACATACTGGGTGCCAAATCTGGCAAAGTCTCTTTTCGCAGGTTCGATTCTCCACAGATTGATTTAACTCAAGATAATATAATTCAAGAAATAAAACACTGGAACAGTTCTTCAGTCGTTATTTAATAAGTTCTTTTCTGCATGTACTATATAAAGTTCTTAGTACATTCTTACTTTAAAATATAACACTTGGTATTGTTCAATATAGAACATCTATAAACTCCAACTGTTCATCGCGTAGATTATGACCAGATTACAAGTGTATACATCCAGTCTGTAAATAGGTATGAACAACCAGACTGCAAGTATGTACTGTATGAGCAGACATACTGTAAGCAGGTATGAACAACCAGACTGTAAGTAGGTACAAAGATGGAACTGAATCATACAACCATTATCAAAGTTACTTATTATGATATCAGCCGGATATCATACAGACTATAGCTTTCAGTGCAAATGTCATGACACATCCTTATAGACAAGCAATAAATTTCAGTTCCTTGTATACAAAAAAACATTTAACTCTATACAGCTGTTCATACATATACATTAACATGAAATGCCACTTAAGACACTAGCAATAAAGCAATTTAATAAAGCCTAAAATCATTACATAATTGAAAAGTTAAATAAAGTATAGAAGTCTGATTGAACAGTGGTACATCCTAACAAACCCTGTTTTATGTGCCTCTTAACAATATTTAACTGTTACGTCTATAAAAGTACATGTATGGCAAAACATAAAGTCTAACATACATGCACCTATTTAATGGAACAAATCCCTAAAATACCATACTGTCAAAACACAACAACCAAACTCCTCTGAGACCACTGTCACATTCTGTCACACTGTGCTCTGTGCTGTAAAATGTTTGAATTACAAAATATTCATGCATACTGTAAATGATATTATTTGATGACGAGCTTGTATGCTTCAATCAAATAAAACTTCTGTTCTGTTCTGTTAATGAGAATACAAGAAGTACAGGATGTAAATGGCAGATGTAGACCGACATATATTTGACCCGCGTGAACAAAGGAATGGCAGAAGAGCGCGAAAAAAGGAACGAATAAAATCAAAACGAAGCAATACACCATCCAACCGAATAAATCAACACAAGGCAGCTTCATCATATTTACCATAGCTACCAACTTCAACAGTAGACACAACCAATAAAATAAACAAAACTGTGAGAATGTCGACACACCTACATTTCGTCTTTACAGCTTGTCCTTCACAGTCAAACCAGCCGGGTTTGTCATGTACATAATCATGTGGTGTTACACCGGTCAATTTTGTCCCATTTGATTCTATGGTAAATAGAGCACTTTTACACACTTCCTGTGACTTTCACAACAAAATCCAAGCAATCAGCTGACCATATTTCTCATCTTCATCATTATCACAGTCAATCTACACCAGAAAAGTTAAATGGTCAACAATGAACTTTTTTGCTATCACTCAATATCTGGACACTGTACAAATTTCCAATACACAGCTGTCATGTATGCCGGCGCGGAGTTATATTTGAACACTTCCATCACAAAATGTAGTCCTGAAGAAGACAAACAAAACAAATGTTAGAGTAATCAGAAATGGCCAAATATTTACATAACAACAATAAATAAAACTTACATATCATTAAACCATCCACAGACAGCTCTAAAATGGAGACTTCAAATTTTAAAGAACTACTTCCTAGGTACATCGACCCAGAAGTACTTGTTGACCGGCGTTACATCTAAATCTTACCACATTTTTTGATTAGCCAAATATCTCTCTCCTTTCTTTGGTATTTAGGTTATTGTGAGAAATGCAATATAAGACATTCACAACTCAAGCCTGATGCAGTTGGACAGGAGCTTTTTAAAATGCGGAAAGCCTATCTCAGAAAAGGAATTTTGTGCCAAGTAGAATCTTTATAAAATTGGCATTTGTTTCAAAAATATCTGATAGATTTTCATGAAAAAAAACTGATGTTTAACCAATTAATGTTGTTGTATTTGCATCATGTAGTAATAAGCCATACAATGCCTAAGATTGTGTGACATATATGTGTTTAAGGACAACATATGTAGGAAATTGTAAATATGGACAAATTTATTCCTTCCATGCTCAAACAACAGATTTTTAAAAAAACCAAGTGAAAATATTAAATGATAAAACAAAACTAATTGATAATTTAGAAATATTACAGCTGTAAGTGAAAGAAGCACACACAATTGAACACTTTTTGCCAGTATAAGTTCAAAAGAGGTAACCTGAGGAGAATCTGTCTCATTCAAAGAATTACAATCAATAATTGTCAGTCAGATTAACACAAGTTAACTTAGATAAGAATCTTGAAAATGATACAAAGACAACATTTTTTGCAAGTTTCTGACAAGACATTACTAACAGAATCCTCTATCAGATGGTTTTCTTCCTATTTGTCTGATAGACGTCAGTTGGTTGAAATATCATGTACTTTGTCTTCATCTGCCAATATAACATGTGGTGTGCCCCAGGGATCTATATTAGGTCCTCTGCTTTTTCTTATTTATGTGAATGACATGTCAGCTGTTGTAAAAAACAAACTGCTTCTCTATGCTAATGACTCAGCAATTCTTGTGTCTGCCAAAAACAAGTATGATATTGAAAATTTCTTAAGTCAGGACCTGAATATTGTCAGTCAATGGCTCATATGTAATAAACTATCTCTTCATCTTGGTAAGACAGAATCTTTTTTTATTTGGGTCAACGCAAAGGTTAAAAAAACAAGCAAATCTTGAAAATAAATTGCAATGGTCAATCCATTGAATCCAAATCTTCAGTTAAATATCTTGGTGCTACCATTGATCAAAATTTGTCTTTTGAGTCTATGGCTAGGTCTGTAATTAAGAAATCCAATGCTCGGTTAAAGTTCCTGTACCGTAAAAGTGAATTTCTCACTCTGCGTACAAAAAAACTGTTAGTTACATCACTTATACAATGTCATTTTGACTATGCCTCTTCTACCTGGTTTAATAGTTTAACACAGGAATTAAAAAACAAGTTACAGGTCACACAAAATAAACTTATACGCTTTGTGTTGAATTTACATCCAATGTCACATATTGGAATTGAGCATTTTTCACGTCTGAACTGGTTACCAGTTTCAAGTAGAGTTAATCAGATAACTCTCTGTCATGTTTATAAAATTAATTCTAATGTTGCCCCTTCATATTTAAGTGAGCACTTTACCCCTATCAATACTGTTCATGAATATCCCACAAGGTTTAGAGCAAAGGCATATCCCTCCTTTGATGGTACAGGTTTTTCTATGTCAGATAGTAAGAGATATGCTCTCCCTGTGGTCAAAGGTTTTGGAAAAAAATCATTTGCATACAATGGTTGTTGTCTATGGAACAGTCTGCCACAAAATGTGAGGGATGCAACTACTTTGTATTCATTTAAATGCAAGGTTAAGGAACATTTTTTAAGCTTAACTTGACTTTTTTAATGTCTTTCAATCAGGGTTTTTATACAAACTTCTCTTAAGGCATTTTGCTGTGATTTTTTACTGTGATAAATTGTATCTTCCTATGTCATACAATACTATATCTTAAGGACCACAATGGAAATAAGAGTTTGTTTTAGCTCTTTTTTGTGTTATCCTTAACATATAATGTTGATTGGCATGGCTATATTAATTCATACATGTTTGTTTATTGTTTTATTGTATGTTTTAATTATAAGTTGCCATGTAAATTGTACATTTTATGTTGAAATAAATCTATCTATCTATCTAACATTTCCCTGTAAAGGTTATTAAACATGGTAAATGGTACATCAAGGGTGGAGTGGGAGTGATGTTGGTTGGAAGAGAGAGGGGTTAGGCAGGGGTGGTGTGTACCTGTTTCTGGAATGGGCGGGGATGGAATGGGGGAAGTAACAGCCAAGACATATGTTTCAAGCTTACCTTCTCCCTGGTAGAATTGCAGCTAAACTAAGAAATACTTCAGATGCAAACTTAGAACAGGTAGATATGAGCTTCAAGACTTTTGCACTTCAGCAACAACCAGACCTAAACAGTAAGATGGCCGTGAATTACTTAGTAACAGAGTGGATCAAAAAATAGTAACTATGAACAAAGTGTACACCTTACACAAAGCTGTAAGCTGTGGGACACAGTTAAGTGTAAAAAATGCAGCAAATTGAAAGAAGTATAGACTTCCCAGCTACAATTTAAATGCATGTTTTGCAGAAAAATGTATGTCTTGCAGAATGTGCTCTCTTAAAGTGGAATTATGCACATTTTTTTCAAGTAAGATCCAGCTGGAATAGGTGTGTGTACAAAGGGTAGAGGAAATAATAGCTTTTAACCCAATACAACAAACTCTTCCTGCTACCAGTACGAAATAATAGCATTGCAAATATTACTTTTCCTATTTTGACTGGGAGAGTCAAATTAAAAAATAAACAACTGCATACAGGAGTTGCTTCCCTTCCACTGCCGAAATCTCTACCGGCAACAACACTAATAACACAAGGGAGATCATTGCCAAGAAAGGAATTATTATTTTATTAGTCCAATTTTTTCATTTCTCAAGCACCAGTTTCAAATATCATTAGTTTAACACATTTAAATGCACAGCAACCGAAAATTGCTTTTATAAAACTGTCACGAAAAATATACTATGTGCAGTAAGATGCGCATAATGTCACTTTAAATTGCTACAAAAAATGTACTCTTTCTTTATATAAGTTGTTTTAACTGTTTCATGCAATACACTTCCATGTTGCAAACTGCTCATCTGTAGTATTCTATGGCACTTTTCCAAGTAATCATCTAGTCTTGAGAACCTTTTTATGGGAGAAGTTTCCTGAACACAATAACTAAGCAAATATCAGTTCTTTCGGTGCTTTGATTTTATAAAAAACTGCCAGATTTTCTATTAAATAACACAAGTTTGTCAAACAATAGCTTTAATTTGATCATGGATCTTTGCACCAGTGCAGACAGCCTGAATTTAATAACATGAATGATGTAATGATGTAAACAAGCTATGGGAGACAACTCTTACACATTTCAATCATAAATTTAACCTTCAAAATTTAAGAAATCCAATAAAATTAAAATTCCACAAACCTCAATAAGATCCATTTAGATACTGATTTCTATTGTCCTTAGCTACTTTCATGTGAAGTTTCAATGCATGACACCTTATAGTTTCTATTTTTGAAATTTGCACCTCTTCCATCACAAAATGTAGTCCTGAAGAAGCATCCGTTGACTGCAGCCTGCCATTGTAGGCATAAAAAATCGAGTCTGCCATCGTAGTCTCCTGCATCCACTGCCCGCAGCCTGCCGTCGTAGGCTATAACAATCGAGTCTGCCATCGTAGACTTCTGCATCCACTGTCTGCAGCCTTCCATCGTAGGCTATAACAATCGAGTCTGCCATCGTAGACTCCTGCATCCATTGCCCGCAGACTGCCATTGTAGACTAAACTGTCGAGTCTACCATCGAAGACTCCTGCACCCACTGCCCGCAGCCTGCCATCGTAGGCAATAACGATCGAGTCTACCATCGTAGACCCTTGCATCAACTCCCCCCAGCCTGCCATCGTAGGCTAAACTATCGAGTCTGTCATCGAAGTCTCCTGCATCCGCTGCCCGAAGCCTGCCATCGTAGGCTATAACAATCGAATCTGCCATCAAGACTCCTGCATCCACTGCCCGCAGCCTGCCATTGTAGGCTTTAACAATCGAGTCTATCATTGTAGACTCCTGCATTCATTGCCCGCAGCGAGCCATCGTAGGCTAAACTGTTGAGTCTGCCATTGTAGACTCTAGCAGGCGTTGACTGCAGCCTGTCATCGTAGGCTTAAACAATCGAGTCTGCCATCGTAGAGTCCTGCATCCACTGCCCGCAGCCTGCCATCGTAGGCTATGATAATCGAGTCTGCCATCGTAGTCTACAGCATCCACTGCCCTCAGCCTGCCATCGTAGACTAAATTGTCGAGTCAACCATCGTAGGCTCCTGTATCCACCGTCCGCAGCTACTATAGTCTGCCATCGTAGACTCCTGCATCCACTGCCCTCAGCCTGCCATCGTAGGCTAAACGCTCAAGTCTGCCATCATAGACTCCCGTATCCACTGCCCGCAGCCTGCCATATTGGGCTATAACAATCGAGTCTGAAACCGAAAACTCCTGCATCCACTGCGTGCAGCTTGCCATCGTAGGCTATAAGCTCGAGTCTGCCATCGTAGACTCCCGTATCCACTGCCCGCAGCCTGCCATCGTGGGCTATAAGAATCGAGTCTGAAACCGTAGACTCCTGCATCTACTGCCTGCAGCCTGCCATCGTAGGCTATAACAATCGAGACTGACATCGTAGACCCCAGCAACGGTTGACCGCAGCCTAATATCACATGTTATTCAAGTCACGGTGTATCAAGTTTATACGAAAACGGAATAGTATCCTTCTTTTCTCGCAGTGACTCATACAGAAATGCCCCGTAAATGAACCGTAGTTCGGGGTCACGCGTCTTCCAGATTCAGATTCGTTAGAAGCGGTACGCTTATCAACTTATCAACAAAGCGCTAGAGCTTGTTGGGGCTTACACATCTCCATTACCTTATAACTGCCATCCTTCCCCGCCACCTTTCCTTGTTTAGAAATGCCTAACTGGTTTACTCGAGTTGGTCTGTACCGCTCCCTTTGACAGGGCATTCGGCTGTCTTATAACAGCTTTGTCCCTAAGAAAGACGAGAGCAGACTGGACGGATACACCAGACTTAATATTTGTATTACTCAATCTATGTCACTTGTAATCATTTTAGTAAAGTGATTGTTTCTATGAAATCATGTTTAATAGCACATGTTACTCAAGTCACGGTGTATCAAGCCAGTTGTTTGCCAAAATTCATTTTATCTTTCTATTACGCTTGTTAGAACTGTCTTGTAAATACATTTTTTCTAGGTTCAAGTTAAAACAATACTGCTATTCCATTTGGAACAGACTGATATTCCTAAAGAAAACAAATGCCTTTAAGTTAAAATACTATTAGGGTGGACGTTTCACATGCACAATCATTACCCAATTTTTACTTCACCTCATAAAGACAGGAATCCCCATTTGGTAACTCCTAAGACTCCAACTACAGCTACATTTAAGGCCTTTTTACGGGTCTAACATTACTCTTTTGCATTTGAATGAAACTTCTCAATATCATACACATAATATAAAACCCACAGTGCTAATCCACCTATAAATGTCTTCTTGAGGCGAAATCAAGCCTTATATTGGGTCAACAGTAAATATATTATCACCAAAGACTACGTGAATTAGAATTTGCTAAGATAGGACATTCTATGCTGTTTGAGCAATCCAAACCGAAACCAGCGTGACCGGTTCATGGGTTCTGCACATTGACTGCATGGGGTTAACATTTAACCTGAGTTTTATCAAATTATTTCAAGGGGTTAAGGAAATATGGAGCGGACATGAATTTTTAGACTGAAACCTTTGACCTAAAGTTGTGACCTTTTACCTTGAGACAACGTGACAAACTCATGGGTTCTGCATATTGCCATGATGAGGTTAACTCTGACCTCAGTTTTACCAAAATCCTTCAAGGTGTTAAAGAAATATGGAGCGGACACGAACTGTTAGACTCAAAGGTTTGACCTTAAGTTGTGACGTTGACCGTGAGTCAGCGTGCCAAACTCATGGGTTTTTATGTCTTGATATGTTGAATATCTGACCAGAGCTTAATCAAAATTATTCATGGGGTTAAAGAGATACGGAGCAGGCAGGAAATTCTGACCTTAAGCTGTGACCTTGACCTGAGCTAGTCTGACCAGCTCATGGGTTTTGCACATCGTCTTGGCGAGGTTAACATCTGACCTAAGTTCACCAAAATCCTTCAAGGGGTTAAGGAGATATGGAATGGACAGGAAATGTTACGGACAGCCGGACAGACGGACGGACGCTGACCTTCCTCTAACCCCGGTCTGCTTCGCGGCGGGGGATAATCAAGACATATGCTAAAACATTCTCATTCTTGAGAGGCGTTATGACTATGAGTAATATCATCAAATAAATGTTAAAGTAAACTATTCTTCAGTGGCTTAGCAATCTCAGTCGACAAATGATTAGTAAAATTATCGTCAAAATATCTTTAAACAAAGTAGCTGAAAACTACAATTTGTCCCAAATCTTAGAGAAAATAATTATCAAAATGTATGCAAAACTGTGTTATTCTTCGGTAGGTTAGTGATTTAAGCCGACACATTCTAAGAAAAATGTTGTCATATATAGAATATACAAAATCCTCCTTGAGTAGCTTAACAATTCAAGAGAAATTTCATCAAAACAAATCTAGTCTTAAACTCAGCCATCTATGAGTCGCCAAGCTATCCCTGTCGACAAATGTCTTAGTTAATTATCATAACAAGAGGATCATAATGGCCCTATATGGCTCATCGGAGTATCATTGCACTTTAAAGCAAGAAACTATGTCAAAGGACATAATTAAGGTCAGTCATATGAAAATTTAAAATTAGTTTGCAAAACTGCACAAACGGTCTCAATTTCATCTCTCTATCTTGAAAAGCAAAACTATGCCAAAGTGCGAGGTCAGGGTCAGGGTCCGCCACAGGACAAAGCTGATACATGCATCTGCATTCAAAACTGTACATATGGTTCAAATTTCCCCGATGTCGTTTCATAAAAACAGTACAATATGTGCGGGTCAATGTCAGCAAATGTTGAACATATGGAACATTTTGTTCTCTACTCGCTAGCAATGATAATGCTGGTCAGAAAATCGATAAACAGGTAGTAGCGGCCGGACAGTTCGCTTGCGGTCGTAAATTTTCCGAAACAGACCGGAAAACCGCTGATTGTTTCGGCAGCTCAATCAATAAAAATCGATATTTCCTTGCGTAATATTAGCCCGAGGATATTAAGATGTACTGTGTATTACGCTAAAATAGAAATCTTTAATCTTATTGCATTCATCCCAGCTATCTTTTTGTACTATTACATTGTATGTTTAAAAAGCAACTGTTGTAAAATAGAGATTACCGAGAAATGAAGCAACACTGATTTGAATAATAGAGCTATTATAGATTTATCAGTTTGAGGGGGGAAATGTTTTTTTTTCATGAATATACCCTCGAATTTCATTAACTTTTGTTAAATCTATGCAATGCACAGAGCTATTCGTGTAATAATTGTTGACAGGATCATGCGGACAGACTACAGGAGTAATAAGCTATTAATCTTTATATTGTTGAATTAATTTTATTGAATTGAATCACATATGATATCAAAGCATCCACATTTAATATAATTAAGTGAAGCTTCACAACATAAATCATACACGGCATCACCAACTTGTACCGCAATGACAGTCACACTTTCACAGTTTTCTTTTTTCTTCGCACGTGCTTAAAAGCCATAAGTGGTTGTATATCTTGAAAGCAATTAGTTCTCTAAACTTAAAAGCTAACAAAAACTACCTTTAAAAAGATGGTCCGCGCAATTTTTAGTATATGAAAGCGATTGGTAGCTTGATTCTAATATTGAATTGTGAAACAATGAAATAACGAAGTTTTCATTAGGCATATACAAAATCGATGTCATCGATTTCATATTCTGTTAGCTGTGAAACAACAAAAAACACGATAGACACAATGCATGAACGTGTGCGTCATCTTTGAAAATTTGTTATTTACATAACTTACAATGTAGATGTTACTATCGTTTAATTAATTACGGTACTGTTTCCCGTGTGCTTGACGCCAACGTTACACGTGCGTAAATTCTACAAGATAGAAATAAATGTGCTACAGCAGAAGCTTGAACGACACACTTAAGTGTCGAGGATTATTTTGAAATTATTCACATGAAATCATGAACGTTTCTTCGAAAAATTTATTTTAAAGTGCGAGTGATTTAAAGGTTACTTTTGTTAATAAAAGGAATAATCAAGTAAGGTCTTTTTTCGTTGTCTCTTTCCACAGTAGTTAATTGTTCTCTAAAAGCAAACAGAAATACATTTATTAAACTAACTAAAATACATTTCATTGTTTCTGAGATGGGTGTACAATAAAAAAGATATATATAATACACACATATAGGGTAATAAATTACCAAGACTAACAAAGACTTTTATTGCACCCTAATAATCCATATCCGTTCTAGTATTTTATTGCCCCGGGGTATATTGTAAAACGCAAGTGGTAATTTTTATGACAGATTTTAAGTTTCTTTAAAATATGTAAGTTTACCGTAGTAACATCTTATTTGCATTTTCTTTTTCAATTTCTGATATTTGATCAAAATACTAAAAGTACATAATTCACAAACATTATTTTTCGACATTACATGTTCCTGATTTCGATTTCTGACCGGTCTTAACTTTTTCATTTGTCAACCACCTTTAAGTTACAAAATGTTTATATGGGGACCAAAGTAGAAGTAAACGACTGTCAAAATACGCACAAATAGCAAAGCAAAAAAAACACAACATCACCACATTTATGACGGGTGAGATCTATTCGTACGAACGGATTCTGAAAACAAATTCTTTCATATAAAATAAGCGTCACAATTTGAAAGTGACATACGTACTTGTGTATGTGTGTTTGTGTGACATTACAACAGTCCCGTGAAAATGTGTAAAAATTATTATGTATACACAAAATCTTTTTTTCACAGGTGTTACATTTACCTGTTTACGTTAAGTTGAAACAAGTGTGAAATTTAGTCACTTTGCTACAATACAGATATAACTTTAACCAAATGCAGTCCTTTTAATTTTCTCATTTAATTTACACATGAATAAAGCATACCGAGACTCGTTCAAAGATTGGTACAATCATTATTCACTTTTTTTCCTTTTCATATAAGTTAAGCCATCCTTACGTTTTAAAGCAACAATACAATACAAAACCATCACAATTTTATATACGTTAGTAATCGACAACTTCCGTGAAAATTACGGACACGCCCGATCTGTATTACGACTACATTTTTAACTGACTGTACTTATAAAAAATATTAAAAAGGTAAGCGAAATCCTTCAAATATTTTATTTATTTTTACACCAATTTATAGTTGATATAATTCCCTTGCCGGTATCACTAAAGCAAAAACAATCTTATAATTGATGTTATATGTATGAGTCAAAAAATTGAGACAAATGACCCAAAAAGCTGACTAAAAGACTTGCAATCCTTAACATTTCATATGGGAAATGCGGTGGTACTTTTTTAATAAAAAAGGTAAGTGAAATACCAAATTAATCTTTTTGAAATTTACATCATTATAAAGAGGAACAATAATATTAATTCGTCTGACCGAAGCAAAAACGATTAATTACACGGTTTTTGATTTAATAGGATTAAACCGAAATCTCCCTTCTTTGTTTAATGTGTAAAAGCCGCGTCTAATCGATTATCGGGAAAACATGAAAGTTCCATATGGTTTAAATCTACATGCAAAACTTATACATGGTCTAAATTTTATGCAACTAAAAAAGAACAGAAACTATGTCAATAGATCAAGGTCAAGGTAAATCAAAGTTAAAGTTGAAATATGCATGCAAAACCATCAATAAAATTCAAATTTCATTTCTGCAGCTTTAGATACAAGAAAGTAGGTAAGTAGTTTGAGGGACCCCGGGCCGGAACCAACTTGGAGACAATGGGTATGATTTGAATATTAGTACCAACCCACTCGGCAATGCTACAAGCCAAGTATCTTAGCTCTTTTTGTGGCCTGGTGCAGGACGAGTTTAAACGACTTTTCTATTGATGTCACTGTATAATTAAGTGAACACCGGGGCGGTGTTATGATTTGACTAATCTTTGTAGAGAACCCGAGGCAATGTTATCTGCTAAATATCTAAACTCTTTGTCATGTGGTTTGAGACAAGAATGTTGTTAAAGATTTTCTTATATACGCGGCGGATAAAATAAATATTTGACCCGGGTGTCATTATTTAAATAATCTTAATAGAAGTCCACTTGAAGATGCTAAT
>JAFMSR010001472.1:0-27690 GCA_022818135.1 Saxidomus purpurata
TAGTTGAAGTAATGGCTGATATGTTTAAAATTTCTTTCACCAGAGTCTTTTTAGCTCACCTGCCAGCTTAAGACGTATCTACTGGGTAACTTCACACTTGGGTTCACTACAGATTGTATCAGGCTATTATCATGGTATATACATGTACTGTATTGCATGTGCGTATAATATACTAATTTGCACTTGGTCTTGTACATATATTGTAATTTGATGCAAAATCTTTTTAATTTTAGCTTTACATAGAAACCAATCCGGAAAAGTTTCGTCAGGAAATACACAAGTTTCAAGATGAGGCCAACCTCGATCGTCAGTTAAAGTGTCTGGGATCCCGACGTAAATTAATCAGAACAGGCCAATTTGAACTCCGCTGCATTAAGTGTGACCACTTCGTATGCTGGTCTGACGATGTTAAAAAGATACAGGACTCACACCATGTTGTTGTTGATGAACACTTGACAAATCGTGTGTCGTTTGTCAAAAGTGGGTCGTCTCGATTCCAAGACGAGGCTATCCAGTTTGTCGGAAAGCTCATTTGTAAAGAATGTGGTGGGAATCTTGGTGTGATATGTATACATAGAACTGTAGAATTCCCAGTGCTGAAAATAGAAAATTTCTTAATTGTGGATACAAATGGCAGACAAGATACGTGTAAAAAGTGGAAGTCAGTTCCTTTCAATGTTGCTCCACTGAGCAATGACGATTGGAAGGAAATAGTAAAGGCAAAGAAAGAGAGGGGAGATATATAGTACTATTACACTCAATACTATTACACTTTGTAAAAGTTTCTCCATATAGAGCAGCATGGAAAAGTGTAATGTGCACAGCAGAATCTTGTTATACAGGATTTTAATAAGATTTCATATTTTTTCATCCCAATAAAAAAATGTTAAGTACACTGTGACATACTGAAAATCTGTATAACTGGAAACTTCGTAGGTTGCGGTCATTAATTTGAAATTATTTTTGAAGTTGTGGAATTTCACCTCATATATTTTTTTGTACATTTTTGTTCAATATTCCATAATATTATAATTTTGTACTTTCATTTAAAAGCACAATCATGTTTTTAATTTGACCTGATCTAAAATGCTTCGATGTACATGTAATTTCTACAGGGTAGTTTGAATAATCAATATTACATGCTTTTTTAGCTTGACTATTTGAAGAATGAGGAGGGCCATTGTGGTCACCCTTGCATCAATGTCAGCATTGCACTTTTGGTTTAAGTTCAGCAATCAAGCTACTATCATGAACATATCTCAGTAACCAGGGATTGAATTGAAACTTGGAAACAGTGTTCAAGGGTATCAAACAAGCAAGTTAGGTAACTATTAACTGAACTAAATGCAAGTTGTTACCCTTGATGGACTAGGAAATTTTGGTTAAAGTTAAGTGTAAGCTATTATCATGCACATATCTCAGTAATCAGATATTGGATTGATTTGAAACTTCATTAAAGTCTTCAGGAATCAGGAGTATCAGACAATCAAGTTAGATTACTCTTGACTGAATTTATTCCAAATTATGGCCCGTGTTGGACTTACACATTCTGGTTAAGTTTTGTATGTAGGCTGTATTTAGGTTGAAGTTTAGTTTGCAAGTTACTATCATGGACATATTCTCAGTAAACACCAATAGGATTGATTTGAAATTTTGAAAAAGTTTTCAAAGGTATCGTACAGTCAAGTTTGATAACTTTTGAGTGAATTTGATTCATATTATAGCCGTTGTTGAACTTAGAATAGTTTAGCATGTTGTCATCTGACAGCTCTTGTTTCAGGATGTTACCGTGTATTTTTTTTATTCATTTAGCACAGTATAGATATTGTGTGATATTGAATGTTTTTGCCTATCTGGAACAAAGTATTGTATGCAGGTATTTACCTGGCTTTCAGAAATACATTGTATTCTGTTAATAGCTGTAAATTAATTTTCATTGCCCATATATAATGCACCTGTGATTAATTCTAGAAAAATTATGTTTCATTTGGTATGTGTAAAAACATTTTCCATTCCAGATTAAGTGATTTGTCTATATTAGATGAAACTTTTTCAAGGTTTTCAAAATCTTTAAAGAATTGATTATTTGTTTGTAGTTACAGTTTATCATTAGAGAGGAATTATCTACCATGACAGAAACTTGGTGATTTATGATTTGCATGACTTTTTATGCCAAACCCAGATTAATAAAGCCCACAAGAATAAAATCTGCAAAACCTGCCTTAATGAAACATTAATATACATTAATCTGATGATTTTAAACTAATATCTTTCAGTTGAAATTTCATTATTTATATGCTGAATGTGCAAGAATTTCTTTCTATGCACTACTTTATCATGAAGGTACGGAAGTAACACCTTTCTGTAGTTTAACATCCTCTCTCAGCAGTAACTTCCCCTTCACATAGTCAAGAAAAGATTGTTTATAATCTTACCATAAAAGCGACTAGATTTAAATATCTATTCTTATATATGAAAAATAAATGATGCATAAAATCGTCAATTTTTTTTTTTTAACTTGTATATACATTGTATATATAATTGATTATAGCTCAATATTAAAAGATGGATTAAAATATTCACCTGTTCTAATGTGCGGGCAAAGGTTAAATGCTTAAAACGCTCAAATCTTACTAAATTTTCATTAGCTAAGAATAATCACCTTCTTTATCTTTTTTTATTAAGATAAAAAAGGATGTAGGTCAATATATAAATTAATGCTAAATGAAGGCCACTATCCAGACTCTTTACAAAAATGGAAGAACGAATTAAGAGCCAGTACAGAACCAATTTTTTTCGAAAGTAACTCCATATATGATATGGTCCGTAAACTTACAAAAGATCCGAAAATGATATGGTTTCAGTTTAGGATAAATCATAGAATTCTTGCAACAAATTATTTGTTGAAAAAAATGAATATCATCAATGAAGATCACTGTACATTCTGTCAAGGCGAGCCAGAAACCCTGATTCATTTATTTTTTGACTGTGAAGTAACAAAGCAATTTTGGCAACAGTTTCAATCTTATATCAAGAATAAATGTAATATTATGTTTCAAAACTGGACTGTGTCAGATATCCTGTTTGGTAATACAGGATTTGAATCGGTATTAAACAAACTAATTTTATATGCAAAATACCACATATATTATAGCAGGATAAAAAAATTAAGGCCTAGTATAGAAAATTTAAGAAATCAGATTGTCACCAATTATAAAATTGAAAAATATAATGCGGAACAAACTTCCAAATACAACAAGTTCGAAAAGTCATGGGAAAAATTTAAAGCCTTAGTGGTTTCAGAATAGTATTTGTCAAGGTTAAATATGTTGTCAATGCAATTGGCAAACAAAAAAGTACATCGGAACATGTTTATTTAACTTTTTTCACGGGAACAATCCTAGAGAAATGAAACTGCGTTGAGAAATGTCTATATATTTTTTCTCTCTCTCTCTTTGAGTGTGTGTGTATGTATGCTGAGCCCTCCACCAACAACTGAAAAACTCCTTAAATTATTTACAGATATTAGTTTGTAATGGTAAGATGGAAACCCTAGTAGTTTGCACCTAAACCTCTTTTTTAATTTGAATCTTTTTTTTTTTCTCTGCCTACTTTTTGGTAGACTATTTCAAAAATAAGCCTACAGTCTTGAATTATTTTAGTTGCATCTAGAACAATAAACTTTCTTTAATAGATATTCTTTCAACATCAACTTATTTTTGTACATAATGTAAATAAGGGGACATATTTGAAAATGAAAGTACATTGTACACCTTTGCACATCATAGCATATCTTACTATACATGTAGTAAGCATATTTTACTTTACTATAATCTTTAATATATAAGATTGTGTCTACATTTTTTCCTTGCTGAAGTTGATTAATTAAGAAAAACAAATTCTCTAACAAAACTTAAGTAAGAATATGTTTAGAATGATAATACTGCTCAATCGGATCATTGTCGTTTTCAAAAATACACTAACCAATGATTTCTAATCATTGAAAAGCCGTTGTCGTTAAAGTTATAGTTAACTTAAATTTCAGTATGTAGCAGTTCTGTTCTTATTGGGCATGGCTGCAGGGTAGTAAAGTCTTTTTGACTGGCTCAGTCATAAATATTTCTTTGTTAAAGCTTGACTGATATTTTTTGTATACTCTGAGAAAATATGGTTGTATAGTATTATTTACTAGGAGTTCCTCACTTGAGCAGTATTATAACTTTGAGACTGTATCTCAGTCAGCTCCTTCTCGTACTATTTTTTCTAAAAAAAAAACCCTACAAAACAGCATGTAATTACTATAGACATGAATTTGTTCAAAAAGTCATATCTTTTTAAGACTGTCAACAGATATATCAGGACAGTAAGCTTAAAAATTATATTAACATGTATTGTTTTACGTCAGGAAAAAACAACAAAAACCCCCACTCAAATCAATAGTGTTTCTGACCAGGTCTCAAAATTAGCTCTTTTTCTTTTGTAATCTGTTGATTTATATGTATATAACTTTTGTAAGGAGTAGTAGGGATGGCTCTCCGACCCCACTCTCCATGATGACGGGGATAATAAACGGGCAACTGTGGTTGCTGAAATTACAAAAAAAAAGAATAATCACCTTCCATCATAAGTTCAAATACTTTGATTCCAATTTGTTAGTATTGTTTTTATCGTAAACTATTGATATTTATTTCTGTGATAGTAGTTTTTGGGTGGATTTTAACAGCTTTACAACGGCTGTAATGTCACTCTCTGTACATGTACATGTACAATTCTGTATTCATATGGCTGTGTGTAAATTCATAAGACCGTTGATTCTCAAAGTTGATGCAGTTTTTGTTACGCTAGTTTATTTATGTACATTTGTATAGATAACTTGCCTTACTATACACATTGTGAAATGATTGTAGAAGTATTAATTGAGATGATTTGATGGTTCTGTATCGATCCAAATTTATACAAATAACGATAATAATAATTATGCTAAGTTTACCCTTGTTTTTCTTTACTCCAGCAATTTATTTAACCTGTACCCTTCTTGTAGCAGGTGGTTCTGCCTTTTCAACCAGTACAAGTCATGATCACTGATCAGCCTATGTAAATGCCAGGCATAAAATGTTTAAGTATTTCATTTCTCATAATGACAAGATCAAGGTCACAGAAACTCCAGTAACCCATAATCAAACATCCAGATATGAACCAATGTACCAAGTTCCAGTATCTGAATGCATCAAGTTACATGACAAATATGTCCAAACAAGACCAAAATTTAAATCAAAGGTGCTACATGCAGGTTTCATTTGGCAAAATAAACTGGCATTTAAACTCCAGACCACTTGATCCAATTAAACTAACTTGACCAATATCACATTTTAATCTTGTCTTCCAGAGCATTCATTACATAATTTCATGAAGGCTGGCAAACCACTGATGAATGAGGATAATGTTTTTAAGCATTGTGTATAAATTTCATTTCAAATATTGTGTAACTTCTACAAAAAGCAAAACTACCCCCTTTTCATATTCATATTGAAACTTTAATCTTTGTCCACCATTACCCTCTGATCTTGTGTTAAAAAGAGTCAAAATGTAATTGATGTTAGATATAACTTTTGTTCCTGGCAGTGCCTGGTCCAGTTACAGAGTAATGTTTCCTGGCAGTAACAAGTACAACATAATTGTTTGATAAAAGCTCATCCAAATTTCAATGTGATGTTATGACCATGCATTTTTAGCACACCAGGGCACAAAGTGCTCAAGATGAGTTATTCTGATCACCTGGTGTTCGTTGTCTGTCCACACTGAGACCTTGTGTATGCAATATAGAGTCTGCAATTTTCACTTGATCTTCAAGAAACTTGGACAGCATAATTGCCTTGATGAAATGTAGGTCGAGTTTTTTAATATTGGTCATCTAGAGTCAAAAACTAGGTCACAGGGTAAACTCATAGAAAAACCATGTGTATGCAATAGGGGTTGCGTTTTAGATTGAATCTTCATGAAACTTGGTCAAAATGACTTACCTGTATGAGTTCTGGATTATGTTTGAATATGGGTCATCTGGGGTCAAAAAACTAGGTCATGGAGTCAAAGCATAGGGTGGCGCAATGGTCAAACTAGTGGTTAACACTCTGAGGAACAACTTCTTTATTAAAATTTTTTTTATCCCCCCCCACTCCTTGTGAATTTGCCAAGACTGACATCTATAAAATAGTGAATATAGGTCCGTGCACCAAGCAGTTCCGGCTTTCTAATACCGGATTTAATCCCAGGCTGTTAAAAAACTTAAAAAAAATTTTTTCCCAAAAAAAAAAAGAATTATTTTTTGGGTTTTTTTTTATACCACCCGATACAGGGCGAAAATGGCACGCCTATTAATTTAAATATTTAAATTAGGCTTCGGCAGCATGCCACTAAATCATATAACGGACATTTACCACTAAATCCTGATCTTATCGTTATTGTTAAACTATGTGATGTGTTAAGACTATCAAATGCTACTTAATCATGAATTGTAGAGTAGAGAGAAATGGCAAATTTATAATGTAAATCTTATATTGAAGGAAAATTATGCCTGCTCTGTGACTAATTTGAATTAATAAATGTTTGGAATATGCACATTCTACTGTTTACATTTTGCATATTAATAAATAAATATTTGAAGTGTCTTGTATTTTTATATCAAGGTATATTATGTAGGGACTCGTTTCTTCTTCCTTTCAGTGTATATAATTCGGTTCACCCCTTCATAACATTGCTCGATTTTACCTTGCTAAATACACTGGTCTCAAATGAATAACTAATATGAATCAAAAGTCAGCAAACCTCTAACATTCTTATGTTACCAAAAAAACGTCTCAAACGAATAATAGTCATCTACAAGATGTTCCATGAAAACATGACTGTAGATCTTTCTCCAATCTTCAATATCAGAGAGAATCTTCTTTTAAAATGTTTTGTTCCGATTAAAAAGTTTCTAGGATCCTCTACCACCCCATATGACAGTCTCAGGAGAATCACCTTCTACCAGATGTTCATATAAAATGCGGTTAAAGATATCTATTCAATCATAAAGTCGAGTAGGATTCATTATTATATGTTTTTCCATTTAATAATTGATTTTATCATCCTATTTTATGGTAATGATATTATATATCTTTATTCAATCTAAAGTTCTAGTTTGAAAATTGCCTTAAACCAATTGTTCCATTTAGCAAGTGTTTTTCATCCAAAATTATAGTCTCACGAAATCTTCTATAATTCCATATTACAGTCTCATTGGAATCGCCTTCTACCAGATGTTCCTTGAAATTTAATCTTGTATTCTAGCTAGACTCCCCTTCTATCAGCTGTCTCCTTTATGAAGTGTTTATGAAACTCTATCATCCCATATGACAGTCTCATGAGAATCGGCTTCTACAAGTTGTTCATTGAGACTGAGGCTCAAGATCTTTGATCAATCTTAAATTATTGTTGAATTCACCTACTCTAATTTTTTCCATATAAAAAGTGTGTAGAATCTTTTTTCATCCCATACATCAGCCATTCTCAATATAACCGCCTAGTACCAGATAGCTTTAGCTCAAAGATGAGTAGGAGTCGCCTTTTATCAGTTTATCCATTTGGCAAGAGTCTAGGATGCATATATCAGTATCATTATAACGGCCTTGTACCAGATGTTCCTTTTGTAGCTTATGATATTTCATTCAATCTCAAAGTCTAGTAAGAATCGCCTCCCATCAGTTGTCTCCTTGTAAATAAAGTCTAAGATCCTCTATAATCCAATGTTACAGTCTCATTTGAATCACCCTCTACCATATGTTCCTTGAAATGACACCTTAAGATCTTTATTTTATCCGAAGTTCTAGTTGGAAAATCGCCTTCTATCAGATTTTCCCTTTAACAGGTGTCTAGGATCCTATATCTTTCCAAATTAAAGTCTCACGAGAACCGCCTTCTAGCAGGTGTTCTTTGAAATGCGGCCCAAGATTTTATCTCAAATTCTAGTTCGAATTATCTCAGTTGTTTGATTTAACATTTGTCTCGGATCCTCTATTAACCCATATTTCAGTCTCAGCAGAATCGCATTCTACCAGATGTTCCTTGAAATTACGAGTGAAGATCATTATTCAAACTCAAATTTTATTTGAAATCACTTCATATCAGTTGTTCCATTTAACAAGTGTCCACTAACATCACATATTACAGTTAATTAGAATGGCATTGTACCAGATGTTCCTAAGATCTTGTTCAATCTGTCAGAATTTCTTGGAACATCTGGTAAAAGGCGATTCAATAAACATCTTGTAGAAGCCGATTCTCACAGGTCTGTAATATGGACGATAGTAATTCTTACTCAATGTCTTTTTGCAATCTCAAATCCTAGTTGGAATTACCTCATATCAGTTTGCTGTTCAATTTGACAAGAGTCAAGGACTTTCTGTCATTCCATATTACAGTCTCATTAAGGAATCGCCTTCTATCAGTTGTTCCATTTAACAACTGTCGTCTATGGTCCTCTATCATCCCATGTTAGAGTCTCATGAGAATCGCCTTGTACAAGATGTTCCTTGAAATGACACCTTATGATCTTTATTCAATATTAAATTCTTGTTGGAAAATCGCCTTCTATCAGTTGTTCTATTTAACAACTGTCGTCTATGGTCCTCTATCTTCCCATATGTTTTAGTCTCATAAGAATCGCTTTGTGCCGGATGTTACTTGAAAAGTTATCTTAAGATCTTTATTCAATCATAAATTCTTGTTGGAAAATGGCATTCTAACAGTTGTTCTATTTAACAAGAGTCTAGGATCCTCCTATCATCTCATATTACAGTCTAACTAGAATCGCCATCTACTGGATGTTCCTTGAAATCAAAATCTTTAACCAATCTTAACTTATAGTTGGAATAATCTCCTTTCAGCTATTCCCTTTATAAAAAAGAATTCTTATGAGACTATAACATACGGGATGATAGAGGACCATAGACGACAGTTGTTAACAAAAATAGAATTGAGTCAAAATTTCTTGGAACATCTGGTAAAAGGCGATTCAATAAACATCTTGTAGAAGCCGATTCTCAGGAGTCGGTAATATGGACGATAGTAATTCTTACTCAATGTCTTTTTGCAATCTCAAATCCTAGTTGGAATTACCTCATATCAGTTTGCTGTTCAATTTAACAAGAGTCAAGGACTCTCTGTCATCTCATATTACAGTGTCATTAAGGAATCGCCTTCTATCAATTGCTCCATTTAACAAATGTCGTCTATGGTCCTCTATCATCCCATGTTAGAGTCTCATGAAAATCGCCTGGTACAAGATGTTCCTTGAAATGACATCTTATGATCTTTATTCAATATTAAATTCTTGTTGGAAAATCGCCTTCTATCAGTTGTTCCATTTAACAAGTGTCCACTAACATCACTTCCCCCCCCCCCCCCCACATATTACAGTTAATTAGAATGGCATTGTACCAGATGTTCCTAAGATCTTGTTCAATCTGTCAGAATTTCTTGGAACATCTGGTAAAAGGCGATTCAATAAACATCTTGTAGAAGCCGATTCTCACATGTCTGTAATATGGACGATAGTAATTCTTCCTCAATGTCTTTTTGCAATCTCAAATCCTAGTTGAAATTACCTCATATCAGTTTTCTGTTCAATTTAACAAGAGTCAAGGACTTTCTGTCATCCCATATTACAGTCACATTTAGGAACCCCCCCCCCCCAAAAAAACCCCCCCCCCCCCCCCCCCCCCCCCCCCCCAAAAAAACAAAAACCCCACTTAGACTATTTAGGAATCGCCTTCTATCAGTTGTTCCATTTAACAACTGTCGTCTATGGTCCTCTATCATCCCATGTTAGAGTCTCATGAGACTCGCCTTGTACAAGATGTTCCTTGAAATGACAGCTTAAGATCTTTATGTCCACTAGCATCACATATTACAGTTAATTAGAATGGCATTGTACCAGATGTTCCTAAGATTTTGTTCAATCTGTCAGAATTTCTTGGAACATCTGGTAAAAGGCGATTCAATAAACATCTTGTAGAAGCCGATTCTCACAGGTCTGTAATATGGACGATAGTAATTCTTACTCAATGTCTTTTTGCAATCTCAAATCCTAGTTGGAATTACCTCATATCAGTTTTCTGTTCAATTTGACAAGAGTCAAGGACTTTCTGTCATCCCATATTACAGTCTCATTAAGGAATCGCCTTCTATCAGTTGTTCCATTTAACAACTGTCGTCTATGGTCCTCTATCATCCCATGTTAGAGTCTCATGAGACTCGCCTTGTACAAGATGTTCCTTGAAATGACACCTTATGATCTTTATTCAATATTAAATTCTTGTTGGAAAATCGCCTTCTATCAGTTGTTCCATTTAACAACTGTCGTCTATGGTCCTCTATCATCCCTATGTTAGAGTCTCATAAGACTCGCCTTGTACAAGATGTTCCTTGAAATGTTATCTTAAGATCTTTATTCAATCATAAATTCTTGTTGGAAAATCGCCTTCTGACAGTTGTTCTATTTAACAAGGTCGTCTAGGGTCCTCTATCTTCCCATATGTTACAGTTAATTAGAATCGCTTTGTGCCGGATGTTGAAAAGTTACCTTAAGATCTTTATTCAATCATAAATTCTTGTTGGAAAATGGCTTCTAACAGTTGTTCTATTTAACAAGAGTCTAGGATCCTCTATCATCTCATATTAAGTCTAACTAGAATCGCCCTCTACTGGATGTTCCTTGAAATCAAAATCTTTAACCAATCTTAAATTTAGTTGGAATAATCTCCTTTCAGCTATTCCCTTTATCAAAAGGATTCTTATGAGACTATAACATATGGGATGATAGAGGACCATAGACGACAGTTGTTAACAAAATTGGTCAGAATTTCTTGGAACATCTGGTAAAAGGCGATTCAATAAACATCTTGTAGAAGCCGATTCTCACGGGTCTGTAATATGGACGATAGTAATTCTTACTCAATGTCTTTTTGCAATCTCAAATCCTAGTTGGAATTACCTCATATCAGTTTTCTGTTCAATTTGACAAGAGTCAAGGACTTTCTGTCATCCAATATTACAGTCTCATTAAGGAATCGCCTTCTATCAGTTGTTCCATTTAACAACTGTCGTCTATGGTCCTCTATCATCCCATGTTAGAGTCTCATGAGAATCGCCTTGTACAAGATGTTCCTTGAAATGACACCTTATGATCTTTATTCAATATTAAATTCTTGTTGGAAAATCGCCTTCTATCAGTTGTTCCATTTAACAACTGTCGTCTATGGTCCTCTATCATCCCATGTTGAGTCTCATAAGAATCGCTTTGTGCCCAATGTTCCTAAAAAAACCACCCAATCCCTTCCCCCCAACCCCCCCTTGATTCAATATAACTTCTTGTGAAAAATCATTCTAACGTCGCATTCTCACGGTCTAGCTATCATCTCATATGACTAGTAATATAGAATCCCGACCCACCGGATGTTACTCAATGTCTTTTTCCAATCTCAAATCCTAGTTGGAATAACCTCCTATCAGTTTTCCGTTCATTTAACAAGAGTTCTTATGGACTTTCTGTCATATGGGATGTAAAACCATAAGTTGTTAATCCTAAAGAAATGAGTCACTTTCTATGGAACTTGGTAAAGATTCAATCTAACACTGCCCCCCCCCCCCGTTACTCATGGTCCTCTATCATCCCATATTAGTAGTCTCATGAATCGTCTTTACGATGTTCTTTGAAATCACGGACTTTCTGTCTATTCCAATATTAAATTCTTGTTTAGGAATCGCCTTCTATCAGTTGTTCCATTTAACAACTGTCGCTGTGGTCCTCTATCATCCCATGTTAGAGTCTCATGAGAATCGCCTTGTACAAGATGTTCCTTGAAATGACACCTTATAATCTTTATTCAATATTAAATTCTTGTTGGAAAATCGCCTTCTATCAGTTGTTCTATTTAACAACTGTCGTCTATGGTCCTCTATCTTCCCATATGTTTTAGTCTCATTAGAATCGCTTTGTGCCGGATGTTACTTGAAAAGTTACCTTAAGATCTTTATTCAATCATAAATTCTTGTTGGAAATGGCATTCTAACAGTTGTTCTATTTAACAAGAGTCTAGGATCCTCTATCATCTCATATTACAGTCTAACCAGAATCGCCCTCTACTGGATGTTCCTTGAAATCAAAATCTTTAACCAATCTTAAATTCTAGTTGGAATAACCTCCTTTCAGCTATTCCCTTTATCAAAAAGGATTCGTATGAGACTATAACATATGGGATGGTAGAGGACCATAAACGACAGTTGTAATCAAAAGAAATCGAGTCAAAATTACTTGGAACATCTGGTAAAAGGCGATTCAGTTAACATCTTGTAGAAGCCGATTCTCACGAGTCTGTAATATGGACGATAGTAATTCTTACTCAATGTCTTTTTGCAATCTCAAATCCTAGTTGGAATTACCTCATATCAGTTTTCTGTTCAATTTAACAAGAGTCAGGGACCTGTCATCCCATATTACAGTCTAACCAGAATCGCCCTTATTGGATGTTCCTTGATATCAAAATCTTTAACCAATCTTAAATTCTAGTTGGAATAACCTCCCATCAGTTATTCCCTTTATCAAATGTTCCTTGAAATTATAGCCAAAGATCTTTATTTAATCTGATTTTTTTTGTAAGAATCACCTCCTATCAGTTGTTCCATTTAACTAGTGTCTAGTTTCCTCTATTATCCCTATTACTGTTTCATTAGAATGACCTTCTACCAGATGTTCCTTGAAATGACAACCAAGGATCTTTATTCAATTTGTGTAGGAATCACTTATCAGTTGTTTCACAAGTGTCTAAGATCCTTAAAATACCTTTAAAGGTGGTTAAGTTATGGATTCTTTAGAAAATTTACCATGTGATCATTTACACTTATTTGTGTTCATCAAGTTCTTAAAGTGGAATTATGCGCATTTTTTCAAGTAAAAATCCAGCTGAAATAGGTGTGTGTAAAAAGGGTAGAGGAAATAATAGCTTTTAGCCCAAAACACCAAACTCTTCCTGCTACCAGTACAAAATAATAACTTTCCAAATATCACTTTATATTTGCGCCTCCAAGCCTTGGCAGTTTATTTGTGTTTTACGGAGCAAGGAATTGAACAAAAACGGTGTGGATTGAACATGTGTGGCATGAGTCCATGCCAGACGGATTTATTTAAACTAAAACTAAAACTTATATGTATGTACATGACTAGAGAACGAAAACAGAAAGTTGGACGGCACAGCATCCAGTTGGACGGCACAGCGTCCTATGTATGTACATGACTAAAGAAAGAAAACAGAAAGTTGGACGGCACAGCGTCCAAATTTTAAACCAAAGCGAAAATAATTTTAGATTGAAAATAGAAAAAATTTCAGTTAAAAAAGGTATTTAAAAATAGAGTCAGGTAACACTGCGAGCCGGCTGCCTAACCCCACTCCAGTATTATAAATTTTTTGTTACCCCCATTCATCTTTTTTAATGAGGGGGAGGGGGAGGTAGAGGAAAACCAAGGCTGCAAACAGAAAAGGCATTCCATTCGCCCCCAGACTCTATAGAAAAACTTAACAGACTAAGAGAAAGTTTCGGAATACAATGTATAAATAAGATTAAGAAAAGGCAACTTGATATTAACACATATACAAAAACAGATGGTGTAGGTATATTATGCAAAAGTGATAACATTGAAAAATAGAAAGCATAAAGTATAAAAACATATTGGTGTATAAGCAAATGTAAAACAAGAATGTATGTAACACACTAGGAGGGTGGTGGGGCGGAAGTGGAAAAAGAAGATTTGACACTTAGAAATCTTTAACAAACTTGACAATTTGTTGTGGTCTCCAAACGAGGCTTATCATGTAACCCGAAAGACACTTTAAGTATCAACAAGAATTAAAATACCCAAAGTAACCCCAAGTAATACCACACACACCCTCTAGCGAAAGTATCAAAATGTATTAATGCATTTACAAAATTGAATATACAATTACAAAGGGATCCTTAACCTCAAAATCTATAAAAGTAGATCGTCCTATGTCCACTGATGCACAGATTGTTATACTTCAAGCAACAAGTATAAATGCTCTGTTTAAAATGTTGCGAGTACTATTGTAGTGAGAAAGTAAAACTGTCCCTAGATTCTTATCCTCTGTAAAAATGTGAGTTCTCATTTTTATAGTGAGACAGCCCGAGATTCTTTTCCTCTGTTTAAAATATTGCAAGTTCTCATTTTTAAAGTGAGAAAGCCCTAGATTCTTTTCCTCTGTTTAAAATATTGCAAGTTCTCCTTTTTATAGGGAAAAGCCCCCTAGATTCTTTTCCTCCATTTAAAATTTGCAAGTTCTCCTTTTTATAGGGAAAAGCCCTAGATTCTTTTCCTCTGATTAAAATACTGCAAGTTCTCCTTTTTATAGGGAAAGCCCTAGATTCTTTCCCTCGATTAAAATATTGCGTTCTCCTTTTTATAGGGAAAAGCCCTAGATTCTTTCCTCCATTAAAAATGCAAGTTCTCCTTTTTATAGGGAAAAAGCCCTAGATTCTTTTCCTCAGATTAAAATATTGCAAGTCCTCATTTTTATAGTGAGAAAGCAGACTTTTTCTATAGTCTTATCCTCAAGCAAAGTATTCACTTTTATTTTATACCTTTATAAATTTCATTTAGATATGAACAGGCTGACAAAAAAAACCACCATATTTCATCCTTCCTACGTATTCCACTCTTCCATATTACTTTCATAACAAGAGGGCCAAGATGGCCCTATATCGCTCACCTTGGTAAAAGTCCACTTGCCTGGTGGAAGATCACTAGATAATGTTATATACCAAATAAGTTTTCCTATATACCCCTTTGTAAAACAAATGATCCCCACCCCCGGGCAAGGTCAATTTTGACCCCAGGGGCATAATTTGAACAAACTTTAAAGAGGTCTACTAGGCAATGCTACATGCCAAATATCTAAGCTCTAGGCCTTGTGGTTTCAGAGAAGAAGATTTTTAAAGTTTTTACTATATATTCCTATGCAAAACTAAGTGACCCCCGGTCGGGGGTCAATTTTGACCGGGGGTCATAATTTGAACAACATTGGTAGAGGTCCACTAGCCAATGCTACATGCCAAATATCTAAGCTCTAGGCCTTGTGGTTTAAGAGAAGAAGATTTTTAAAGTTTTTACTATATAAGCCTATGTAAAACTAAGTGACCCCCGGTGCGGGGTCAATTTTGATCCGGGGCTCATAATTTGAACAATCTTGGTAGAGGTCCACTAGCCAATGCTACATGCCAAATATCTAAGCTCTAGGCCTTGTGGTTTCAGAGAAGAAGATTTTTTAATTTTTTTCCGATATATTCCTATGCATAACTAAGGGCCCACCCCCGGGGGTCAATTTTGACCCGGGGGTCATAATTTGAACAATCTTGGTAGAGGTCCATTAGACAATGCTACATGCCAAATATCTAAGCTCTAGGCCTTGTGGTTTCAGAGAAGAAGATTTTTAAAGTTTTTCCTATTTTTTGCCATAACAACCAGAGTTCTGCATGGAATGGAATTCTTTGAACAATTTTGGTAGAGCTTCATGCAAGGAACATTCCTGCATAGTTTTATCAACATTGGCCTAGAGGTTTCAGAGGAGATGTCATTTGAATCAAAATGTTGACGGACGACGGACAATCATCGATCAGAAAAGCTCACCCTGGCATAGCCAGGTGAGCTAAAAATGCATGACCTGACCCAGTTCTATGAAAAAAAACACACATAAGAACTTCATTTAAGTTCCATTTTGAAATCCATTAATATTGAACATTTCAAAGCAAGAAAAAATCTGACAAAATCAACTTAAGCAGAATACAAACTCCCAGATCAAGCTACTGTTATAATAACCCTTAGACACTGAACATTGTCATTATACTGGTTACTCCTATCAGCCCTTTGATCCGATTTGCAGAAATACTTGGAAAATCAATGTTAACCTTAATTTCAAAACATCTGTGCAAATCTATAGATAATTTTACTGCCTTTTACACTAACTTTTTTCATCACTGTCCTACATGTACACTTAACAGGTTTAGAAATGCCAAGATTTCCCCTGTTCAACATTTTTATTTGAATGACACTATTGTTTTTATTTCTATTCAAGTCATTCTTTGCGATGAATTATTTAAAACTTTTACAATAATTCAATTGTATATTGTTTTTGTTGTGTATGAAATGTTAATAAATTTGAAACACGGTAAAAATGCTAAAATAAATATTTTGCCACTTTTGCATTTCTAAACCTGTTGAGTGTATAGAGTTCTCTCTACAGTAAAATTTAAGTTTCTTGCAAGTCTTTTGAATGCTTTTTTAGCAATTTAGCAAACATTGTTTTGTTGTTCTTGCTTTCTGTTTCCATTAATCTTGCTTCTGCCTCTTTGTAAGTGATCATGCAGTGCTGAAAGAAATGTATTAAATGATGAAATTAATTATTAAATATCCATATAAGTTATGGAAAAATATCAATCACTTAATATATAATTCTCCACTATAAAATACAATAGCTTGTAACACATGCCTTAAATAATGGGTGTCTTTGAAGACATAAAGACTTATTTCACATATGAAAAGCTTGTTTATGCCATTAATAAACAAATTGTGTCAATGAAATAAAGAAGTTAATAGATACAAAAAGTCTGGTAAAGCAATGCACATAACCTACATATTTTCAAACATTGTGTGTGGTTTATAATAGCTGCAACATGACAAAACCAACATAGTGGGCTTGCAACCAGCTTGATTAAAACAAGCCTTCACATCCGCATAATATAAGGATCCATATTGTTTGCTAACAGTTTCTCTAACTGCATAAGATTTGCTCTTACCTCTTGTAAAATAGCTATCATACCTTCTTTCTCTAACACTTTTGAAAGGTAACTTTCTGCCAAACTGCCAAATAAAATAGTATAACATTATTTTCAACCAAATAAGTCTTTTAAGACAAGGTACAGTATCTTTATGAATAAAATCTGTAAAAAGATCCCCATGGAAGCACAATTTACATTCAAATACATGTATAATAACAGTTAGATAGACTTGCACTGGCTGAGGCAGAATTTTATTGCACTTCCAAAGTACCAGGAAATTAAACAACACTGAATCAAGTATGAATAGACTTTTTACAGCTGCTGCAAAACATTTTAAGATTGCTGTTGTATAGTTAATATAAACAGTTTAAAGATCATTTTGTCATGTAATCCATAATTACAGTTTAGAAATCTTGAACCATACAGATTTCCTATACATTTTGTATACAACTAAATTCTTCAACATTTCAATAAAAATATAAAAGCAGTTCTCACCCAATATCTTCCTGAAATAATGTAGCCAACTCCATGTTCACCATGTTCTCAATTATTTTATGGGTACTGTAAATCTTTTTTGGTCTGAAATAAAACAGTCAAGAAGGTTAATTACAATGCAATCTGTATCAAAGATGGGTGCTCCCTGATGGATTATCCATCAAGGGGGGGGGGGGGGGGGGAGGGGCTAAGCATTTATGGTTTATTAATTAAAGATCTACCATACAAACATAATTGAATAAAAATGCTAAGAAGAGTTATCTAACTGTGTGCTGCATGCCAGATTATTACAAACAAAAAGTGTCAAAGTTGAACAAGGTGCATTATGTCATAAACAACCAGAGTTCTGCATGGAATGGAATTCTTTGAACAATTTTGGTAGAGCTTCATGCAAGGAACATTCCTGCATAGTTTTATCAACATTGGCCTAGAGGTTTCAGAGATGTCATTTGAATCAAAATGTTGACAGCCGACGGACGACAGACGACGGACAATCATCGATCAGAAAAGCTCACCCTGGCATAGCCAGGTGAGCTAAAAATGAAAGTGTTAATACATGGTGAGTTATTTGCTATAGATTGATTTATCTATTACTGAGTTTCAGTAAAGGTATTTCGTTCGAAGAGCGTTCAGTTACAGATGAGTTAAGTTGCATCTGCATCCAGGCCACACCACGTGGAGGAGCTCTTTCATGGCCCACCTAGCATCCAAAATAAAAAAAATTAGTTGGTGTGCTTGAACACCCGGTGACGTCCAAAAACCTCCCTTCCCGACTGAAATTTTAATGATAGGAAATATGAAATTGAATAAAATTGTTCTGTATTTTTTGTTGTTTTTTTTTAGAGCAGAAGAAAAATGGCTACTTAACCAATCAAAGGACTGAAAGTGCTGGAGGATCGATTGTCTCTGAACAACACAGTCTTCACACATACATATGTTAATATCAGGACAACATAGACTGTACACATACATGTGTGAATATCAGGACAACCCTTGCACGAGTAAAGTTATAAACTGGAGACACAACTGTCCACAAAGTTTGACCTTTCATCATTTGTGTAAACTTTACTTTTGAGATAGGAACCCATGTGCTTACATTATGTCATTCAGTGACTATGTTCAACTACCCTATGAAGTATTAAGCTGTGAATCGTAACTGAGAAATGGATTTTGACAAAACTGAACTGAAAATTTATGGTTTGAACAACTTTAAATGTCATTCAAAAGATATGGGATATGCCCATAAGGTTGATTGTATTGTGCAAATTAATTCGGATTTAACGTCGCACCCAACAGCTAAGGTCATATTGCAACTTCCTGCTTTCATGGAGGAGGAAGACCCTGGGTGCCAATTCCCTGTATCATAATTTGGGGGTCATTTAGAAACACCGAGGGTCATACCCTTTATTGTAAAAAATAAAAGGCATGACTATGTGTTAAAGAAGTTTTATTCAGTTTACTTCTGTAAAACTGCATGTGATACATCACAAAATGGTGGGTAATCAAAGGGTTTGCAAGACAACAGGTGTTTCTCTTTGGATGCTTTCCATTTTGTCACTGCATCTCAAAAGTCAAATTTGTCCACAAAGCGAATTTTTCATAAATGCTTTCAACCATAGACATTAAACTAATGCCCCGTCATGCCATACCTACTTGCCTAGACACTAAAACAAATGCCGTCCTTTCAAGATATCGCAATATAGTTATTAAAGATTATTTTCATGAAAGTGTCGCATTTGAGAATGTCTTCCCCGTGGATCCAGAATAATTCCAGTCTAAGCAGAATATGGCGGACAGAGTTTTTGTGATGTTCAGGCTTTAATATTTACCTGCATCATACGAGATAATCCATTTGAAACCGTGTATGGCTGTGCCCCAAGATCTAAAGCAAAACAGTTGTTGCATGTATAACCGATACTAGACTTTTCGTAAAGATTGAACTCTTCAAATGACATTTTTTCGCATTTTGAGTGATGCCATTGATGACATGAATCACATTGGATGCAATCAACTTTACAATACAGTCTACATTTCCACATGGCCAAAATGCAGATCTTTTGCTAACAGTAATTTTGTGTTTTTGCGGAGGCATTTCGAATTTGAATCAGAAATTCAGTAAATAAGATTATGCAAAAACTTAGTATTTGACACAATGAGTGTAAAACTACATAGGACGTTGTACGAAATTCAGAGCATTTTAAACGATTTCATAAAAAATGTTAATAGCAACTTACATTAACGAGTAAAAGTGTTTATTCAGTTTGCTTTAATAATATAAAATTGACGCATTGTTTAGCAGGCTATGAAAGATGCATAATTACAAAATGAATGTACATCAAACATACTCTTTTATTTTTTATAAAAATGTTGATTGCAACAGTTTGCTACAAGTATTTAAAATTGACCCTTTGTGAAATTTGATAAATAATATGTTCTTTAAATTATTAGGTAATTAATCAGCTAATAAAGTGATCATAAGGTGATTACAATAGATCTAACACGTGGGCCTAATAATGCGTCAATCAGTAATCACTAACACCTTTATTGATGTGACACGTGGTGTTAAGAAAGTGCATACAATAGTAGTTTATACACTTGTACAATACGTATTGATCATATATATTACATTATAATTGTAACTTGATTATGTAGGTAAAATAATTCTTATCAGATTTTATAATTATTGAAACATGCCTTATACAAACCTCCTCCTTCAGGACCTTTTTTCCCCGTTACCTCTTTTTAATTTCTAACTTTTGAGAATTAAAAAAAGAAACATATACCAGAATCGAATTATATATATTACTTTCATTGCACTTGTGATATCCCTATGTTGTATAATGTTTGTAGAATAAAAGATTTGTTCTGTTCAGTTCTGCCAGGAACGTAGAATAGATTCTACGTTCCTGGTTCTGCTAATAGATACTTATATTTATTTATTAATGTCTCACCCATCACACATTGTATACATATAAGAAATACATAGGCCTACACAAACCAGCATATTTTAACAGGTGAACCGTCATTCTTAGGAAAAATGTTACACGCCCATAATTCTAATATTAATCATCATACACGGTATATAGGTCTGAAAAACATGTAAATGACATGCTAAACTGTATACACTAATTACCAAATAAACAGCGTGTTTTACGTATTGTTTTAATAAACAGTGTCAATTTTAATCATCAATATTATTGATTGATTGATTAATTGAGTGATTAATGTACAAGCCAGGCATGGTTTAAAAAACAACCTTTCTAGTTGTAGTAGAAATCGCAATATTTAGAGATAGCTTTGTTTCAAGGCTAGAACAATTTACCAAGGGAAATATCTGCATTTCCCAACAACTCACATTCACTTGACGATACAACACAATAAATTATTTCCCTTGGATGTCAAACATCTCAAGGGAGATAATTCAGTGTCTACTGTTATTGCCAAAACAACAAAGTTACCTCCCGTAGATAAATGATTTCAAACCCCTCAGGCCTACATGTGTGTATTAAAAAGCTAATTTTTGTTATATTTATGATTTAAACATTAAAAGGAATACGTAAATAACAATTTTAAAGGGTCTTGGGGTAGTCTTGGGGTAAATAGACAGACCGTTCTTGGATGGAAATATATTTCACTGCTGCTCACACTGTCATGGTGTGTTGGTGACCCCCATGCTGTGATAATTATCTTCCACTTATTTCTATTGCATTATCTCAGATTAGTTCTGCTGGATTAGATGGAGATAAGAGATTATTGCTTTGGGTGCGGGCTTAAAAAATACAACTTAAATTCCACGTCAGCACGGTTATTTAAGTCGGTCAAAAGCTATTCATAGCTTGTGTTACATGTTAAACCAATCCGACAATAAATAAATATTGTATTGTATTGTATTGTGGTTAGCTCAATAGGTAGACCACGAGACTTGTAATCTCGGGAGTAGCAGGTCCGATTCCCAGGGCTGACCAACTAAAATTACTAACAGTCTTTCGGATAAGACTAAAACCGAGGTCCCATCATGAGATCATGTAAGGGTGCTATACACCTGGCATGTATAACGTGGGGTGTCTCTGGAATCGGGACGCTTTCTGTATCTTGCACTATCGTCCGAAACCTAATAACTAACCACTTCTTGGGGCGTTGGTCATATGGGAAACCGGTACCAACGATAAAGCCCTAATATATACGGGCGCCAATATACGATACATTAATTCCACACTTGAAACAATTGTTTTGATACATCGCGAAAAATGGTATCGTCAACTACAGAAATGCTACTGTATACCTGACAACTTGAAATTATCTGATTTTACTATTGAATATTTATAGTGTGATCTCAACAGCTCAATTCCAACTGACTGATTGTTTCTTCCGCATTCTTAATACATTCTCTGCCAATGAAATAACCATGATTGCCACACGTGTTGCGTCAGCCATTTTGATTCAAGGGATGTACCTAATGGTATGACTACACTAAATCTTTTCCCATAGACTTACTGTAAAAAAAAAAAAAACACCCCCCACACAAAAAAAAACTTTGAAAAAAAACACCAAAAAAAAAAAAAAAAAACACCCCCCCCCAAACCCCAAAAACCCTTCTTTTAAAAAAAAAAAAAAAAAAAAAAAAAAAAAAAAAAAAAAAAAAAAAAACCCCCCCCCCCCCCAGGATTTTTGTTTACATTCTGTCAAAAAAATCAATATTTTCAGATAGCCACAGAACACCGTAAAATTAATCAGAAAATTAATAAACTATTTTTTTGTTATGTTCAACCATTGTACTTTCGATTTTAATTCTAGAAAACTTTAGTGCTACTAATCATTTTAAACCAATCAGAGACCACAGATATCTAATAGGTCCGCAAGTTCCCTACACAAATTGGCTGGTTCCAAGTCCCACCGATTTAGTGAAGTCATACCTAATGGTAATTAGGGTGACGTATTCAATATGGCGGCAACGTAGCTCCGCCTATATCGCCTACCAGATGTTCTTTAGAATATCCGGAATTTCTGAAGATAAAAGCTAATTTGGAAGGTTATTTCTGCGCTGTAAACGCTTTTCTGCGATATTATATAGCTATACTTAAAACTGCAATGCAATCCTGCAGTTCCGTCGTAAAAATGGCTAGTAAGCGCAGACAGACCGTCTATGGTTCCGGGTCAACTCGTACCTAACTTCCTAAGTTAACTCGTACCATGTTACATGTATGTCCAACTTATATAGGTGAAACAGTGAACTCGTACCCTATTTTAAAAAAAACTTGTGTTTCAATCAGGAACGAACAGAACTGATGTATTAACTTTTATTTAAGTTTAAGTAGTCGATTGAATATTGTACAGAATCAGATTCAGAAATAAATGTTTCCTTTTAAGCGCCTTTTATTACCAGTAAATGCCTGTTTCCCAATCCCATTCATCCATTTTTCTCATTGATCTGTAGATAATGCACTTGTGTCAGTCGTGTGTGTATGCAAACTTTATGTTTGTTTAACCTAGATGTAGTCTCGATAATTTGACTCCAAACGCAGACCCATTTTACAAGGATATGGACATTTTATAGATATCTGCGCTTTGGAAGGCTGGATAGCGCCTAGCAAAAAATAAAACGATATTCACCCGTTGAGTACAATTACTTGGACTAACCAACATGCAGAAAAGGTTTAAATCGAAAAATGAATTTGAGAAAAATTTACAGTATTACCAAATGCAATATAAAAACATAACAAACCATTAAAGGGAACCGAAAGTCAAAAAAAAATTTATTCCCATGTTGTAGTCCGTACAATTTAATACAGAATCGCTTATTTGCAATCAAAATTAATGCGATATTAATTTTGATATACTTGATTTAAAACGTCAATTTTTAGCCGGTCGGTCGCTCAATGTAATCCGCCATATTTGCTTTATAGAGTCACGTGACCCACTATGTGTGACGTCACACTGCGCTGATCAGTTTCGGAGACCAGCGACCGCTACCTTTTTCTTTTGATTGCTGATAGTATATAATTGAAATTTTCAGTTGATCCATAACAAAAAAAACTTTTATTATCTATTACGAGCTTCTTTACCATTGATGGCCTTTCACAGTTTTCACGACAAATTCCTTTCGATCCTACATAATTAGATTTTTTAAGGACCGATAATTGCAGCGCAATTTTCACCCGTTACTTATAAACAAATGAGACAAAGTGCGAAGATTAATTTCAATTTACGTCAAAAGTATTTGTGCAGCATTTGCAAGTAAAACACATATTTTATAATTGATGATCACGGACTTGTACCGTATAATTTTGAACCCGAGTACATGGAGTAAGAACTGCAATCTGTAGAGGAATTTATGCAATCTAAATACACACCAGATCCCTCTTTGTTACATGGGGACAAAATATAGATGATCGTGTTAAAATCATTTATATATTATCGCTTCATATTGATATTGATTGTTCTCTTTTTTTTCAAGTTGTACCGAGTCAGTTTTGATTTACATGTGGTTATATCTTGTTTGTGTTTTCTGCACGTGCTAAAAGTGCCCCTAGAATGCACCAGATGCAATGTTAGATTTCATTTTTTCCGGGGGAACCCCCCTAGCACAACTGTGCGTATACTTCATTTTTATCCGGGTACGCCATTTCATAGAAAAACGTTTCATCAGAGTACAGAATTTTTGTCATCAACAGCAAAAATGGTATATTTTCTGAACATTTGTAGGGATGCTGGAAACTTTCATTTGCTGAAATGTTTTTTTTTACTAAGGCATATTTATGTTAGATGACTAAATAATATTTTTATGCAAACTTGATTATACATTATAAATGTTACTCGAAGGTTAGTGACAAATAATGTATATGTATAAACTTTATATCGGCCTATCATTCATTAAATATATGGTTAGCTTTAATCACAGTGATAAATTCATATGTAAATTACCTCGATCGTGCACATCCAAAAATGTTGCATAATTTAAATTGGGCACTCTGCATTTTGTTGTGTAATTATCAAATGCAATTGACCAGTGTGCAATATGCAATAATGTGTGACCAGTTAGATTGTTGACAGGGGGTCGCCAATTAACAACAAATCATATCGCATCTTTTGTTGTGAAATATGCCCTTGGGCTATATCCAATCAAATTCCTTCAATGGTTAGAACCACGCTAATTATTTTCCATGGCAACGTTGTCAAAATGAGATATTGTTCGTGTTTTGATTTTATTGAAAGCGAAAATTTAATTTTAAGGAATTTAAAGAAGATCAGCTTTCAGTGTTCCGCAACATGTAAGTATCTTCTATATTATCTTTTGCACATTTACTGTAACAACATGATTTTTGGAAACTATTTTGAATATAAATGCCAGCCCTTTATATAGACTAGAATCTAGATCTAAAAAAACAAATCTGTGTCTTAAATAATAGCATATGGTCCTGTAATAAAATACGTTTCTTTACAGTAGTTTCAACCTAACATTCTCGTAAAATGATGTGTTTCGGCGTGATTTAGTTATACGAGAAAAGTTGTGCACTTGGGAAAATCTATATGAAGATGGCATAAGTGTGAAATATTTAAATTCTTAATCGTAATATTAGAAACTTAAAGAAAATGATTAAAATATATAGATCATTTCACAAAAGCCGAATGTAAAATGCATTTCTGTCTTGTCATGCATGATATTTCACCGAACGTCATTAAACAATCATTTTCAAGATATTTTTTAAAGAAAAACCTGACATAAACATCGCTAAGACATTGTAATACGTAAAAATGTACAATGTATTATATGAAATGGTTTGCCTCAAAACGGCCGACATCCAGTTAGCAGGTGCGTGAAAGACCTCGATGTACTTCCGTAATTTAGACAGCGCAGTGTTACGTCACATCTGGTTACTTGGCGCAGGCGCAATAAGGCTTTAAAGCTATCAATGGCGGCGTCCTTAAACCAGATGGAAATCACGCAATTTCAATGAAAAATTGAATAAATCATTAAAACGCAGTTGACCACATTCAAACGCATTTTTGGAAATGAAATAAAATGACAGGCTCGTTTGAATTTCGCTGTCGAGTTTTCTGACTTTCGGTACCCTTTAAAATCCTAGAAATCTTCCCAACACTAAAGTGAGTAGGTCATTTAGTTTAAATCTGAATATCACAGAACGCTAATTTGTACCACGGTACATATCCACCTTGGTCTGTATTGCAATACATGTATACCGGCATATCGTTGTACCACTAGCAAACTAGTATTGAAAATTCATATGACTGATCATATGGCCTTTTGACCTACTTAGTTTTACTTCTTTTAAAGTGCAATGATACTAGTCGGGTGATAGATATAGGACCATCAATAATGGCCCTTGTGTTTACTTTTAAATCAATGAGCAGAGGAAATTAATTTCTTAGCAGTTTTTGTCATGTATTTCAGTAGGAAGATGTTTGTTACTTTGTATTTTAAAAGTACTGCATTTGTATTCTACAGAAGTGAGCCTGTTGATGTGACTTCATTATCACCATGGAGACTTACCTTACACTGCTGTATGTTACATTAGAGCAGGAACAGGCTCTCAAAGATTTCTTCCTGGACAAGGGGTGGACCTTCTGTAAACCAGGTAGTACTTACACATGTATAAAAATGAACACTGTTACCCATTTAATGCTTGGCATTTTTACTGCCTTTGTCATGCAGTATAATGACAAGAACAAGGACATGTGTCCAGTAATTTTAAAAGTTGTGACTCCAAAAAAATTAATAAGGCCAACTTTCAAGTTGTCAGAATTTGTTTAGCTTTTAGCATGAAACATTCAGAGGAAGATGTGTTACCCTGATTTCAGTTTTCTGTCCAAATTAACATTTAGTACCAGGCCCCGATTTCACGAAAATACTTAAGTAATTGCTTAGCTAAGTAAGTTATTTTGAAGTCTAATTGTCACTAAAAATAATAATGTTTATTGTTGTCATTTGAAAAAATAGTATATTTTTTAATGAAATTAACATGTTGAAAGAACAAAAATATTATATAATACTAAGTGCAAGTCAGATTGAGCAAAAATTCATTTGAGTACAAGTTAAGAATTTTAAGAATCTTAAGAATTTACTTAGTGTAAATTACTTGCTAAAAACAACATTTTCTGCACAAACTCTAACAAGTGTATATATAATTGTGATAAATGGGTAAATACGATTCTGAAAAAGTTTAATTCTTTAAATGAATATACATGCAAGGGGCTGATAAGTGTTGAAATAAGTTAAGCATGTTACTAAGTATTTACTTAAGTATTTTCGTGAAATTGGGGCCAGTTTTGAGGTCAATGGTTATGTTTTATAACCAATCATCATGACAATTAGTAACATTGAATTTTTAGAATGTTTCTTTGGGTGCATTCTAGATAAATTCAATGGGTGAATTCTAGGTAAAGTTTAAAGCTTGGTCAAATGATTTAAATGAATGTAGGACATAAGCCCCTTTGCTCAGTTTTGCATAGGCAGGAATTAGCCCCTCCATTACTGTGCAAAGGAGAACATGAGCCTCTTTACTTGATACAATGATATACAGAAAAGTTTCTCTTTTTTTTGTAAGAATTATCTTATTTTGTCAGAGTTTATAGAGGTAAGTCATGCTAATTAATGCATTCAGAAAGATAATTTGATCAAGGAGCTAATGTGGACTATTGCAAAGTCTGACATGAAGGGCTAATGTTAGGGCTATGCAAAATTGAGCATAGGGCTGATGACCTAAGGGCTAAGTTACTAGGTCACTACAGTTAGGTAAAATCAGATAAAACCCAGTAAACCACTCTTTAGGCCACATTTTAACCTAATTAAATGAATTTGTTGTCAAGAAAATTGGTAAGAATACTTTTCTTGATGAATCATGATCGCTAATTCATTATGTTAAGTTGTCATGGGATTAAAATTAGTTAACTCAAATGAAAGAACAAACTCATGAACATTTCTTTTAACCACCTTTTTATATCAACAACATTGGTAAGAATATTCATTCCTATGGTCTTTAGGTCATGTTGAAAATTGGTTTACATGTTTTTAAAATTACATGTAAGTCACTTGGTCAATCTCTATGTTGAGTTATGTAAATCAAGTTACACAAAATTTTAATTGATGAAATGAAATCAACATAGAATTTTCGTGAAAGTGAAATCATTATACCTCATACAAATTATGAATGTTAAATCAGGTATTGCTGATGTTCAGATTACAATTTATGTACATGTATATATTATCATTTTACCCTATGATATGTTAACTGTATTATGTGACATTAAAAGGTAATTGAAAATTGATTTGATTTAAAATGTTGAAAATTTCACTTT
>JAFMSR010001473.1:0-27706 GCA_022818135.1 Saxidomus purpurata
AGTGACTGTGACCACCCAATACCGGCTTTATAATACGGATATTTTTTATGAATTTGAAACACTTTTTAAAAAGCAATATTGATAAGATGTTAACTCTGTATGAAAAATCCGTTTTTATTTGTGTGTGACGTCAGTCACCACAAGTATACCCCGGGTATTATAAGACAAGCATCCTCTACTTTTAAAACCGAAGTACCTTTCAATTTTCGGAACGGCTTGAACACAGCTCTACAACACAGGTATGCTTCAATTTAAGCAAAAAGTGTATTCAAAACTAATCTTGAATCAAAAAATAGATACACATAGAACACAACAATTGTGTTTGATAATGAAAACACTATATAACTATATTTTATGTGGATGCATACATTGCTCTTAACACGTAATCACCTTTTCCCATGCGGACGAATATAGTTTGTTTTGAAAATGTGTAGTAAACACTATTCTAAGACTCCTACCAGCTCTTTCATTACTGTGATATCCGTGTATATCTCCGTGGCAAAATAAGCAATAATATGTGGTGATTGGTTGGTGAATTATTATTCGTGTGGCATGTTTTTCTTATTAGTCTCAATAATCTGACTCCAAACGTGCACACCCATTTTACATACGAACATTTTATAGATGTTCGTGCGCTTACGAAGGCTGGATAGCGCCTAGTAAAAGATAGCGAACGCAAGAAAATGCATGTTTTTTTATCATTGCGTGTTGGTTCCCCGTGCAATACGGTTTCTTTCACGCAACACGAATCGGCACACGCTTCACGGTTCACGCTCGATTAACCGTAGCCAATCAGAACTATGAATAAAACGTATCGTGCAGAACCGGATTAACCGTGCAGCTAATCAAATAAGCACACTAACCGTGTAGCCAATCAACATCGAGATGATATAGCCCGACATTTTAGGTAGATATATGTCTGACAATCGGTTTTATACAAAGTATGCCGAACTAAATGCCTTGTGAATTGGTAAGTGCTTCTGCAAATATATTTTTAATCTGTTACCATCTGTCTTGGTAAAAGAGAATAAAACCAAGTGATGACATTGCTACATTTGTATAAAAGGCTACACGGTATCTAGTCACCTGGTCACCTCGGTACCGTAGCCTCAATATTTCGACTGCAAGACCGACCGATTTTACAAACTGATATTACATAAGCATGTTTGTCTTTACGTCTCAACCAGTTAGATTCAAAACTGTGGTGGAAATCGAACTGATTTAAATTTCTTTTTTTCACTGCAAGATGAATTTTTTCACACTGACATGTTCATTTGTTGTTATTTACCATAAATAGTCCTTAAAATGACAAATATTAACTAAAATACTTGTTAAACCCAACACGGTACCTGTCGTTTACATGTTGATGTGTAAACGCGATAACCAATGAAAACGTTTCCTTGAATTTAAGCTTATTTTTACACCGCGGGAGGCTGTTCGCGGAAAAACCCATACCGTACACTTGAAGTAAACGCTACAATTAACTTTAAAAATGACATATCTGTGATTTTATAGTATAAAAAGGCAACAAACAGTTTACTCAATTTGCCAAGATCGTGTTCGAATGACTTCCCGCGCAAAATATTCCTGCCAAATACGAGAGAGAGCCACGTGCTTTCAATAGGAGATTAGCAAAAGGTTCTGTATAAAAATTTAATTACGTCCGGAAATGCCCACATCATCATTCTGTTCTAAATTCCCATTTATGTTATAATGTTCAGATATATATTGCATTGGGCACGGACCTATATTATATAGGTTCGTGACAAAGGAAATACTTTAACCAGGGAGTTGTCCCGTTTTAACACGATATACTGACAGCCTTCGAAAGATACAAATGAAAAAGCCCCATTTACTTTGATGTACTTTTCAGACCTTACAGATAAGTACTATTCAATAAATATGCATAAATGTTTACTCTTCCATTGGAGGAAATAAAGATTATATACCTATCAAAATGACATAATTAACGACTCACATATGTATTACCGATTCCGTTAGCTGCGTAACAAAGACATTTCCCGGTACATATTTCAAGCGGGTGGGGTTTAAAAATATAATCTACTTATAAACTATCGTGATGTAGAGTTTTAGCGGTGTAAACAAAAACACGTTGACATGTGAGAGCTTATAAGTGTTATGTATAAAAACATACAAGTTTCTGATCAATTTTCACTTATATTGATTCTATTTGGAATAAGCTTTATAGGTATGTAATTTTTTCAAGATATATTGAGTTTAAATTAAATAAATATTTGAGCCGTCAAGTTGGCGACGATATTCTGATCGCCGGCATATACACATAGAAAGAAAACGTTCCGCATTGTTTGGAATTATAAGTGGGTTGTGCGCGAAGGGCGGCTTCGTAAATATCAAAAAGCCTGGCGCAATAATTTGTTGGGTTACTCGTACCGTAATCAGTCTGGACTCGTTTTAGTCAACACGTACCTTGGGACAATTGCTTAGAAAATTACGTATGTGTATAAGGAATATTTTTTAAATTTCATTTAGATTTTCAATGATAAGAATTATAACTAGATTTTTTTTAAAATACTGTATTTCGTTTCATATAAAATTTATCCAAACGATAAGACTTTTTGCAGTGGTTAGCATTCTTTAGTTTAATAAATTTGGCATTTCTATGTGACGCCTTTTACAGATCTGATATTATATAACCGTCACACCTCTACGCCTAATTTTAATGTGCTCCATAAAAGAAAGTGTAGTTTCAATATTGGGTACAACTGGCGCCAGCCAAAATGACGTCTTGAGCAAATTCTGAGTATTTTCTTTTGGGCCAGAATCTCGAAGAAGAAATATATTGCCCATACAAAAATAACACAATAACCTGACGCACGTACAATTAGTTGGACTAGAACTGACGTTAGCCTAACAAATGTGCGCCAGGGCTTTTTGTTATATACGAGAGCCGCCCTTTGCATTAGGCCCTGCTAATAAAGACTTCAAACGCAGACCCATTTACATACGGACATTTTATAGTTATCTGCGCTTTACCTGAGGCTAGATAGCGCCAGCAAAAATTATAACATTCAACGGTTGAGTATACTATTTGGACTACTCTTCGCATGCGATATCAGTTTGTAAAATCGGTCGTTCTTGCAGTCGAAAGATTGAGGATAAACCGGTATATAATACATCAATTTACTTCTAAAAACAATTTTCCGGTCTAAACTAATGAATTAAATATCACTTAAATGAAGACCTAAACATTTATGAAAAGCCTCACCACAAAAAAATCTGAATGTTTAAACCTAAACATGCAAGTTTACACATAAGGCATGATATTTTCATATTACACCGATTGATGCAGGTGTAATTAGATAAATGTAACTTAGAATTGTGTTGGCATCATTTTAAATCTTAACTTATCATATTAAATCATAAATATATTTATATATTGGATTTTATTGGGTTTATAAGTTCCCAAAATAATTTCATTGGGGATGTGTTCCCAGCTATTGGCACTTCAAAGTGAGACGGAAGGCAGACAACCGTAAAATGTCAACCTGTAAAATCGGTCTGCCTTCGCAGCGAAAAGGTGAGATCAGCAGACTTGTATCTCATTGATAAATACAGTGAAAGCCTGTGAAGCAGCAAACACTGCTTACTTGATATTTATTCTCAGATTAACCAATCTGATTAGGTCGCTTTCATTTCTCCATTCAGTAAAAGGTGGAAATATGTCTTTACCGTTGACTCATATCAGGGTCTGTATATTGCAATATAATAGAGATCGTCTTCTTTCATTTCTAATCTTGGTTATTGTATTATTCAAAGTTATAGAGACCAGCGAAGAAAGCCGAGGAATCACCTTTCCCGAATGTAAATTAATTATCACTAGTACCCGGATGTAAGATTCAGAAAATACAAGCAGTTAATCTATTTCATTGCAACTGTGCTTTATTCATTGAGACCGTAAACATGTCTGCCTTTTTCTTATTTGTATCATGGCTACTGCATACTGCATAGGAAAACACTGAACTGTGTTACTGATAATTTGAAATTTGTGTGGAGCGGAGCTAGACTGTGCTCTATCTGTAATAGAGGACATGATCTTTCTGAAAAAGGAAAACAAACTTTTCAGATTTTTTTATAGCCTAGATTTTTGTTTTACAATTTACAATTTGGAAAAGTTACAATCTGCCGGTTAGAAATAAGATAAAAACAAATACACTTAATTGCTCCGGTATATAATTTTGTAGGCTACAGAACACTTTAACAGTAAACAAGTACATGTATTGATTTTGTTTCGGTAAAAAGATTGAGGTCGCTACCACAATTTTGTTATATCACATGATTTTACGTCATCAGGCAATTGGAAGAGGACTTGGCCTGCAATTGAGAATTTATGGAGATAAAAGTCCATTATGCGACATTGTCAATCGGGAGTCAAATAAATTTACCTCCTGAGATATGGACTAAAAATTCAGGCCCAGAATCAGATTAGATTGGTAATGCATAACACGAGTACGTGGCAGTAACGTTATAGTGCTTAAAATCGATACCACACATAGTCTCCTCCAGAAATCACGTAAACAAATCCGGGGAAAACATAACTTGCATTTTTGGAAGTTGCTCTGCCATCTGAGTTGGGAAAGGATACTAGATTTGGATTGGGAAGTGGCCGAATATTGACGTATCTGTTCTGTATAGAAATTATTTTCCTAACTGGTTTTGATAACAACTAGTCAGACCGAGACACTAAAAGACAACTAGACAGGCTACGCAATTTGGTCTTTATCCGATATTGATTTTGTGATCATAAACCATCAGAACATTGTAAAAAATTTGTATTACGCTATGGAACGACTAGGTAATTTTGAATTTTTGCATTACAAAACTGGGAATTCAACGTATAAAACAAAGATTTTTGCAACAGTTAACGTCCCTATATAGATCATCAAAAGTGTGCGGCCTTACTAGTTCATTTAGTTTCTTTGAAGATGTTCCGCACCATAGCGCCTGAAACACTAGTCTAAAATGCGTCTTTACGCGTTTAAGTATAAAACTGAAACTTATCAGCAAATTATCTTTACAGAGGCACTTGTACATGCCTTTTTGAAATATAATAACATATTTTCATGCTTTAAACATGTTGTAATTGTTGTATTGTATGTAGATTTTATGCGTGATGGTACGAAAATGTCCGCATTTTGCCGAAGTCGGTTCGTACCTGGGTAAGAATAATTAAGAAATCACATAGATCATACATCGCGGCATAGGTCTGTGCCGGAGTGGTTAAGGTCACTGACTGATGATCACTTGTCCCCTACCGCTGTAGGTTCGCGCCCTACTTTGGTCGAGTTCTTTTATGTCTAGAAACTATTTAGGTTCTACACAGGATCCCGCTAGTGACGGAAACAAGAGGCCCAAGATGGCCCTATATCGCTCACCTTGGTATAAGTCCACTTGTCTGGTGGAAGATCACAGATAATGTTATATACCAAATAAGTTTTCCTATATACGCCTTTGTAAACAAATGATCTCCCCCGGGCACGGTCAATTTGGACCCTAGGGGCATAATTTGAACAAACTTTGAAGAGGTCCACTAGGCAATGCTACATGCCAACTATCTAAGCTCTAGGGGCTCGGGATTTTGGAGTTTTACTATATAAGCCTATGTAAAACTAAGTGACCCCCGTGTGGGGGGTCAATTTTTGATCTGAGGGTCATTATTTGAACAATCTTGGTAGAAGTCCACTAGCTTATGCTACATGCCAAATACTTAAGCTCTAGGCCTTGTGGTTTCAGAGAAGAAGATGTTTAACGTTTTTCCTACATAAGCCTATGTAAAACTAAGTGACTCCTCAGTGGGGTCAATTTGGATCCGGGGCTCATAATTTGAACAATCTTGGAAGAGGCCACTAGCCAATGCTACATGCCAAATATCTAAGCTCTAGGCCTTGTGGCTTTCAGAGAGAAGCGTCCTATATATCCTATGCAAAACTAAGTGACAACCCCCGTGGGGTCAATTTTCAACCGGGGGTCATAATTTGAACAATCTTGGTAAAGGTCTAATAGACGATGCCACATGCTAAATATCTTAGCTCTAGGCCTTGTGATTTCAGAGAAGAAGATTTTTAAAGTTTTTCCTATTTGTTGCCATAGCAACCAGAGTTCTGGGTGGAATAGAATTCTTTGAACAATTTTGGTAAAGCTTTAGCAAGGAACATGTCTGGATAGTTTTATCAACATTGGCTCTAGAGGTTTCAGAGGAGATGTCATTTGAATCAAATGTGGACGGACGACGGACGACACACGACGGACGACGGACAATCATCGATCAAAAAAGGCTTACCCCGCGTACCCGAATTGGCACTTAGGGTCTTCCTTCTCCAAGAAAGCCGGGAAGTTGCCATCATGACCTTAGAAGTTGATTGTGACGTTAAATCCAAATCAATCGATTGCCACAAATCCAATCAACCCTATGGGTTTATTCCATAACTTTTGAATTAAATTAAAAGTTACTAAAACTAAAACTTTCAGTTCAGTTTTGTCAAAATCCACTTCCAGTAACCATTCACAGCCTAGTTGATTTCTTATCAAGGCTCCTGGTTTCAAAATTGACCATGATTTTACATCAGCATAATATACTGGGGGGAAAATCTTCATGGCCTTGTGGACCTTTACCAAGATTGTGAAGATGACGAAACCCAGATCCAAATTGTCCAGCATTGGGGTTACTTACTTTACATAGGTTTTTATATGAATACTTTAATGATTGTCTTCAGTGGACCGTAGTGATAGCCAGTCAAACAGTATAGGGTCATATCTTTACTATTGAAAACAAAAAACATGCACAATGATTTACGCAAATCTATGAGGTAAGTCGCGGTTTCCTAGAAATCGGGTTATATTTTTAAAGGCAACGCAGATTTAAGATATTTTGCATGACAACCCGTGACTAATTATCTTTGTATAAATAATACGGTGAAGCGATATTTCCATGGAAACTGAGTTAAAAGGCCACCTAGCGGGGAGGTTTATTTTTGTCAGTTTTCGTGTTTATTTTCGTTATATCTCTTTCTACGTAGATAACGAAACTATTTAATTTTCATAAATGCAATATCGAATCATTTACCCATCTGAAAAATAGGAAATATGTAATATTTTTGCCAAAATATGAAAAAGTGTGGAACGAACCCTGTAGAGGCGACAATTTTCAAAGCAAAAATAACTGCAAAGTTGACGTATTTAACGTCAATTGCGAAAAAACGGCCCGATAAAAAAATTTAAAAAGCGCTATGGATTCTTAAACTAATTTAAAGTTATTTTATCAAATAAAAAGGGGGTCACCGTCCTTCTTTTCGTGCCAATGAAACTATTTTGAAGTGGAAAACATGAGAAACGTTGACGTAAAAGACAAGATTGACGTGACGTAACGAGCTGATACTGACGTTTTTCAGACGTTTCTTGTTAAAATGAAGTACTAGCGTTTGTTGTTTATTATGCATAAGTCACTTTAGATCGACTTCAATTGTTGTTTATGTTATAAATATAGTTTATACGAAAAACGGAATAGTATCCTTTCTTTTTCTCGCAGTGATTCATACAGACATGCGCCGTAAAAGAACCGTAGTTCGGGGTCACGGTCAGATTCAGTTTCCCATTAGAAGCGGTAGGCTTATCAACTTATCAACAAAGCGCTAGAGCTAGTCGGAGCTTACACATCTCCATTACCTTATAATATTAAATATGCACTTTCTTCTTGCTAGGCATAAAGTACAACATTTCTATGGGATACTTACATAGACAAAATTATTCTAAACATTGTGTTATTAGCGGAGTATGATTTCGTGACGGATTTATAAGTTGTTCACCTGAAAGGACAAAATGGCGACCTGCAGTAGAAAAGTTATAAAGACACATAAGAAAGATAATTTAGGAAAATGTCTGCGACGAAATTACGAGAAGAGTTCAAATGAAAGGAATTAGTGTCCCAACTTCATTCTCTAAAACAATTCGTATGGTTATTTACAAAGAGAACCGTGAAAAGGTTCAGATAATGTACACATTCTTCCATCGAAAAGTGATTTGACAAAGTAAACGTCGGAATCTGGAAGTCTGAATCCCGTTACTCAACACAGGAAACCCGAGGAATTACCTACTTTAAACGATTTGTACAGCGCAAGTGCTAGTGGAACAGAGAGTGGTAAGTACGATAATTCAAATTGTAACGAATTAGATAATTTACGCCATTTAGCTGCACAGAAAGACATGGTGCGCCCGCGAGTATGTTGTCAAACATCGTAATTGTAAGCGATTCTTTAAAGAAGCAGATAATTGACGGAAGGGACGTTAATCTCGCCACCTGTTAATTCCTGATTTTGAGCCCAGCAGTACGACGAAAGCAGATAATCGGCTCAAGAAAAGGCTTACAATTGAACAGTTCCGTGTTTCCTTTGGGAAATATCGTCGTATAATGGTTTAAATGGGCACATCGACAGCAGGATCTGGAAACATGTGAGATGGATATAGCAAAGATTCATTCTTCTACGGTGAAAATTGCATGATTATCACCTAGCTTTTTCAGCAAGGCAGCTGGAAGCGGCGTTTTTGCATCCCTGTCGACTGGTCCGGAAGAGATACAGAGCTATTTCAGCTTATTCTAGGAGGTACCTGAGCACTTAATGTTCACATTGTACATCAACCCTTCATGAGTCAGATTTTATCCAAACATGCAGCAGGGGTCAGATACGACAGCAAGCTACAAAACCACTTCCAACTACATGAATAGGGCGAGATCACCTAACATCCAAAAGGAAATGGACAGATGGGAGCGAAAATCGTTCATCACCAAGGAATTGAATTGTGTAATAACTTTTAACTCTGTTGACGGCTGCTGTAGACGCGTTGCACTCGTTATCATGCCTGTGTGACATGGTATGAGTCGAAATCATTCCAAACCTATGTGCCCAAAGAAGGTAAAAACAGACCTATTCCCAAGAAGGACTGACAACTAGTCGCAATATCCCCATTCAATGTTAAAAATCTTGAAATTGAATTGGCACATCATCCCGACCGAACTTTTGTGGGCTACTTATGTGACGGCATTAAAAACGGTTTTTATAATATGATAAAGACTTTCCCTTCAAAAATAAGATATGTAAAAAACTTTTTAACGGCTATAAATCAACCAGATGAGGTAGAAACAACAATAAAAAGCGACTTAGAAAACGACTTTTGCAGGGACCATTCGAGAACCACCACACTAATAATCGTGTTTCTTATTGGCATTACAGAAGGGGAAATATTCAGGAAAGAAAATACTTATAGTAGATTTGTCTTCACTTCTTGATAATCATATACACCGTAGCATGTAACAATTTTATTGACAAAGAAATGTGTAGTGTAAGTTATGTAAAATTGACGACGCTTTAAAGTCACCAAAGAACAAGGACAGGAGGAAATGAAACTATATACTGATGCTAGTTCTACTTTGGGAGTCTCGGCATTCTTTCAGAATCGTTGGTTCTGCGAAAACTGGCCAGACATAATACAGAGCGATGCTTCATTGGTGTTTAGAGAACTTTACCCAATCGTGGCTGCCACTGTGCAGCGGGGAGAAATGACCAAGTAAACAGATCATCTTCATGTGTGATAATGAAGCTACCGTTAACATCTTAAATAAAGGTCGTTCAAAGTGTCTAACATTATGAAACGCATGAGAAATATGACATGGCTGGCTGCAAAATATAATTTTACATTCAAAGCCAGACATATTCCTGGGACAACAAACGTTATAGCAGATTCTTTATCTAGGTTTCAGATAGAACGCTTCCGAAAAAGCAGCACCTGCAGCAAACCGGGAACTAGACCGATGCCCAACAGTGTCGGAAATATTCTGACCTCACCACCACGGTAAACGATATGTGGACCGCATCCCTTGCGCTAATACTATGTTGCTGTACGCATCGGGGATGAATCAGTTCAGAAAAGTTATGGAAAAATCAGGAGTTAATAGTGCTTGTTCTTTGACGCCACCAGTTTCAGAAGATATTTTAATTCAGTGTATCGCATATCTGCAAAAATCTTTGAATATCACATATTCAACGATAAAAAAACTATTTGTGTGGAATCAGATTTCATTATATACGTCATGTTGCACGTTAGCTTTCTTTAGTTTTCTTAGATGTGGTGAATTTACCGTTAAAGAACACTTTTCAGCTCAAGATAATCTGTATTTCAGTGATATTACTTATCGAGCAGGATACAGTCATAGTCACATTGAAGAAATCAAAAACTGACCCTTTCCGGAAAGGTATAAATATTCATATCCATGCGACACATAACGAAGTGTGTCCATTATCGGCTCTCATGAAATACATAGACTTCGTAACAAGCACATAAACATACGTCATACCACCGCTTTGTACTTTTCTAAACGAAGGAATACCTTTTAACAAGGACTAAGTTTATCAGTTATCTAAAGTTTGTATTGCAACAGTTAGGTTACGACAATGCAAAATTCAATGGCCATAACCTACGCATAGGGGCTGCAACAACGTGTTCAAAACTCAGAATGGAAGATCATTTGATTAAAGCGCTTGGTAGGTGGTCTTCAGATTGCTATACTAGGTACATACGCACTGATCAGACTATGATTAAAAACGCACATCTTTAAATGTCGAGATTGACGTGACGAGTTCCATGTACTCTCCCGACACGGAATGGTTATTTATGCGTCTATTGGGATATGTTGTAATTAGTCCAGGTCTCGTTCTCTGCATATCAAAAAGAGTTTATCCGCTAACTAATAATAACGACATAAACACCCGCCCCTTTATCAAGAAACTATACTGTTTATCGTAAATTGTCAGAAATAGGTGTATCACTAGTCCGGTACACCGCAAAATTTAATGGCTATTTGAAAAAGTTTTAATGGGTAATTGGTTGCAAGGTGCTAAATTGATATTAATGAGAGTGATCAAAGTCATAGCATTTAGTTTTAATGAATCACGTAGTATCATGGTATGTGGTTTAAGTCAACAGATTCATATAGTAAAAATTACATTAAATTACCATTGTAGGCTATAACAACCGAGTCTGTCATGTGGACTCCTGCATCCACTGCCCGAAGCCTGCTATCGTAGGATAAACCGTCGAGTCTGCCTTTCGTAGACTCCTGCATCCACCGCCCGCAGCCTGCCATCGTAGGCTATAACACTCGAGTCTGCCATCGTAGACTCCCTCATCCACTGCCCGCAGCCTGCCATCGTAGGCTAAACTGTCGAGTCTGCCATCGTAGACTCCTGCATCCACTGCCCGCAGCGTGCCATCCACTGACTGCAGCCTGTTATTGTAGGCTTATACGATCGAACCACCCCAATGTTTTTATTACTTGTATTACATGTATTGCTCAATGAGGAATCTTTTCATCATTCTTGGGGATGAACCTCCGCTCTCGGTGCCTCCAACTACATCTATTGCTGGAGGCCTAATCGGAGGTTCTTTGGGCATTCGGCTGTCTAATAAGAGCCTTGTCCCCAAGAAAGGCGATAGCAGACTGGCTCGGTTACACCAGACTTGATATTTGTATTACTCAATTTATGTCACTTGTAATCATTTTTTAGTATAGTGATTGTTTTTATGAAATCATGTTTACTAGCACTTGTTATTCAAGTCACGGTGTATCAAGCCAGTTGTTTGCCAAAATTATATTACTTAGACTTTCGCTGGTGTTTTGTCATTTACTTTGGTAGTATGCAGTTTGAGTATAAATTGTTGTTTATGTTATAAACATAGTTTATACGAAAACGGAATAGTATCCTTCTTTTTCTTGCAGTGATTCATACAGACATGCGCCGTAAAAGAACCGTAGTTCGGGGTCACGCGTCTTCCAGATTCTGTTTCATTAGAAGCGGTACGCTTATCAACTTATCAACAAAGCGCTAGAGCTAGTCGGAGCTTACACATCTTCATTACCTTATAACCGCCATCCTTCCCCGCCACCTTCCTTGTTGAGCAATGCCTAACTGGTTTACTCGAGTTGGTCTGTACCTCCCCTTGACAGGGCATTCGGTTGTCTAATAACAGCCTTGTCCCCAAGAAAGGCGATAGCAGACTGGCTCGGTTACACCAGACTTGATATTTATATTAATCAATTTATGTCAATTGTAATCATTTTAGTATAGTGATTGTTTCTATGGAAATCATGTTTAATAGCACATGTTATTCAAGTCACGGTGTATCAAGCCAGTTGTTTGCCAAAAATAAATTACTTAGACTTTCGCTGGTGTTTTATTATTTACTTTGGTAGTATGCAGTTTGAGTATAAATGATTAATATATATGTAGTCGAGACTTCAATTTTAAATTTGAATGGACACCGTATTTTAATAAAATGGTAAAAATTAATCTTTGTTATAACCTAGTTCGACACCATTTTATTTACTTGTAACACGGATCTGTTGTGGTATAATGTTACATTTATATACACAATACATAATACAGTCGTCACTTTCATGTATAAAAATGAAAAGGCGAATATAGGTTCTTTCCACGAAGTTGTAAGCAAAAATATTTTGAGCAAGAACGTTGGCGGGGTTTGGAATTCAACCAAAACATTTTTCCCTGGATAGATCTGGATTGGATTGGTTAATAAGTTTGTTAAAAGGTCATATTAAAAATCACAGAGTTGCTGCTGACAAACTTCTTGTGTATTTCCACAACCAAGCGTCGCTCGTCTGCTCGTCTGCTACAGCGTTCTGACCTCTTCAGGTCACCTGGGTTACCCAATCATGTAGCTCGTCTTTGGGGTTTTGTATGTGTAGATGTACAGTTACATTTATCAACTCCACAAATTGGGGAGCCGAGTGTTTACACGAACAAAAGTTATATTTTGTATTTCTAGTTTTCTTGTCTGAATTAATAAATACCAGAATTTATTGTAGTTTGCTTTATTCTGATTCAGTTTCATTAACTCTTACACTAAAAACATAGGTCTTTACACATGAACTTTGTCCGCATGTATAATTAGATAATTCATTTATTTCATGCAAAAAGTGTTACTGAAACATGTTCCTGTACAAACGCTAAATGTAACGAGAGTTGGTTACTTCTCACTTCCTCTAAATAAAATGTGGGTACATTTGAGTTTTTATAGTTGGACAATGATTTTAGCGACTGAACTCCAGATGGTCAACTGTTGGTCATTCCTGTTACAGATACAACTGTACTGCTGCTTTCACAGAGTTTGTACACATGTATATATACGCACAGTAAAAACAGAAAAGTTTCGATTTCAAGTAATTCAATGTTAAAACTGTATCGGGAGCATTGAAAGATAACATAACAAAAATAAACGCTGCAAATATATTGTTTTCGCCAATTTGTCCGTTCTAAAGTTTACCCAGTTTGTCACGCTAAAAGTTCATTGGTAATTTTTTTATAAGACACACAGCATGTGTACATTCCTCGGCAGCTCAGTTGGTAAACCGTTCGGCTAAACTTTTATTATCGCGGCAACCTCGGTTCGAATCTCGTCTCTGGTAGAAATAGTTTTCTTTCTTTAATAAATAGCTTAAAACGCTGTTTTTATGTTTACAGAATGACTAAACACTGATTTTGTCAAATGTAAAAAATACTATATATCTGGAGTTCAGTAGTGTAATGTGCAATGTAGTTTTAGAAAAAGAAGCAACTGTAAAAATAAAAGATTTGTGAATTCTGAACAGGTTATTCTCTTAGCTATATGAACCTTTAATAATATCAACAGGAGTTATGGCCACTTTATGTCCGTCTATCTATCCTGAAAATAGTGATAACGTTATGACTGTTGGTCATTCCTGTTACAGATGCAACTGTACTGCTGCTTTCACAGAGTTTGTACACATGTATATATACGCACAAGTAGCGCGTATCAAATTCGCATACATTGACTTTAACGCCTGTTTCAACAGGATAACCTTACCTTCATTCCTATAAAAACGAAATATTTAGATTCTCTTTCTCTGTAGGAAACGGTCAACAGACATTATCAGTAGCGGGACTTGAACCTGAGGTAACAATGATTTCATATCAGCGATTTTGGTCACTTGACCGTGGAAGCGGTGTCAGGCAGAAGTCATATGGACACATGATATGTGCAAACAAAAACCTGACTGTTTTGCTGTGAATTATCTGTTTCCACGTTCTTATTTAAATGTGCAACGGAAATTTATCTAAATGTCCTATCAAAACTGAATTTTTCTTATGGAAAATAACAACAGTAAGTTGTTCTTTTTAATGAAGTCGTTGCGCATCTAAACGAAAACGTTTCACTTCAAGAGACCGACGTCAGTAATACACCGTGACGCCGCATAAAAACTGTCACTAACGCACCCCTGTCGTGCTTCAGAAAAGTTTAGATGGCCTGAAAACAAAGTCGATGACACCCTTTTTTTATTTCAAAAAAATGTTTATATTTATGTAAAGGATCCGTTACGGTTTTAAAACAAAATTCTCTCGAGCGGATTTCTCGCAATTTGCCCTTAATGCGTCCACTTTGGGGTCATTTCGCTTTGAAAATTGCCTCCCATTCACGGATCATTACGTTATTTTAGGTATTCAATGTGGATATCTTTAAATAATTTTGTATGCATGGAACTCAGATTGATTCGGCTTTGATTTGGTGGAAAAACCATAGCTGTAAAATGTTATTGACGGACTTTTTGTCCGTGAAATGACGAAAATCTTTCAAAAATACACCCTCCGCTAAGTGGCGCTTTTTCTGTGCTTATCGTTTACAGATAATTTCAAAACATCTTTTCCGGGAAAGCCAGTACCTCATACAACTGGCATGCACGATGTCTAAACTTTGCGTCGAGATTTAAAAAAACGACCATTTTTCAGAGGGAACCTCGCGACATACCTTAAGCTAGGTGATCAGTCGCAAATGCTGGATCAATTGTTGCTCAGCAGTGCAAGGGTTAATTTACAATTTTGCTAAAGAATGAAAATATCACTAACATTTGTAGCTCCACTGGACAAAAGTCCTTTGTCCAGCATAGGTCATGTTATGATGGTGGTTTGTCCGTTTGTCTGTCTGTAAACTTTACCTCAATATTCTACAGGTCACACACTGAAACACTAATCAATCCATATATAATTACTATCTAAAGTTTTTCACATCCCATTTTCTAAAATCATTCAACCAGTCTACTGTCAAAGACATAATCAGGTTTAGAAAAATACTTTCTCAGCAAGTATAAATAATTGTAAATTTAATTTTTTGTAACATTTAGATGTCATGAATACAATTTAACAGCACTAGGTCTGATAAGACCCTGCATAATTACTGGTATGTGTCTAAATACTTTTTTTTCATGCGACAACAATAAAGTGCTTTATTTAGGATTCCTATACTTAAATATTTCACAATTGATTATACAGCAAGTTTTCATAACAAATAAAATTAATGTATTTATATTATATCAAACAGACTATTTGCAAAGCTAATTCCTATTTAGATAATTGTGTGACAGTTGAGGAAGGTTGTTGGGAATTATGTATTTGTTACCAAAATATAACACAAAATGCAGATTTTTATCATTACCAATCAGTTGAACTCTAAAAAGATTTCAGTTCTTTGAAAATTACTTTCTATAACGTAAATGTTACAGTTCTTGGTTAATGATTAGTTAAGAGTATGTATCTCTACAAAAGTCTCAAAATGAAAAAAGTTAATTATAAGAAGTGCACAGGTATACCTTTATCAGGCTGTAGCAAATTTGTTAGATTACATCACTCAAAACTGTAGGTTAATGTTTCATTTGAATGCATATGCTGCAATAAATGAATGCCATTAACATGATTAAATTATTGTCTATCAAGTACTAGTATTTACCTACATGACCTTTAAAAAATTCAGTTTTAAAAGCTGTGCATGGCATGGATCTATAAAGACTATTGGGCTTCATGTTAAATTTTTAAAGTATTAGTTTAATTATTAATACTTATCTTAATTTTTGGCAAATTTATTTGAAGTTCAGTTACAAACTTTAATAAATTTAGTGTACATGTTGTAACAGAAGCTGAGACAAAAGCTAGTCCATCACTGATGTCTTAGGACCCATGTGGTCACATTACATAATATTATGCAATATTATGCAAAGTTTTCATAGGCTACATTTTTCAACAGGACAGTATTGCCCTTGGCAATATACTAGGTCATAAAACACTACACTGATTGGCTTGGGTCACTAAGTTTGTATATGTGCACATCATACTTCGAGATATTATTATTGAATGGTTTCTGATATACTGATCTTTTATATCCAAGATTGTATTACTGTCATCAAAAGTTATATATCAATGACTTAGATACTGACACATACAAACTCATTAAATGTTATGATGTTAAATTTGGCTTTAGAACAAAATTAATAAAAAAGTACTTCAATCCTTACTGTATGACTGATTCAATCTTTTCCATTTGATTTTCTGTAAGAAATGAGTTAAAAACTTAACCATTAAGACAATTAAGGATTACATTATTCTTGGAAAAGTTAACTTGTCGTTAGGTGTAACTGTTTATATTAGTAGTTATCAAAATCATTATCTAATTTAGTTAATTATCATGACTGAAATAGTATAAAGCCTATTATATAGACAGTGTAGAGAGAAAATGTCAAAACTTCATTGATTTAGGTAGACTGGGATACAAGTTAATTACTCTTTAGCCTACTCAAAGCTTTGTTGAATGTGTTCCATGATAGTGATTTTAAATATGTATGAAATAGTTAATATTTTTTTCATTTTTGTTTTCAGACCATAGATATGTGTCACAAGCTTGGCATTCCTGTGTCACAGACGGCAATGTATAACAAAAGGAATAAGCTGCTGCCTTCCATGAGAAAGAAAACACCCCCTCTAAATAAGGTCACTTTTGATAATCAAATTTCAAACAAATTGAAGAATTCTACTGTTTTGTAATTTGATTGCCATTTCAATTGTGAAACAACTACCGTACATACTTCTAAGTAATTTTAGTGAAAAGAATTAACAATTTTTCCATAAGATTGTTGTGCCAACTAATTAAATCATACTTAAAGATGTATTAGGCCTTCAGATTGCTCAAGATTTTGAATATACACGTAGTTATATATTATACGGTAAGTTAACAAATACATGCATGAACAATTACTTTCATCAGATAATTATTTTTTCTACAGATCACACCATTGCTGATGTATTGACTGGATATATTTTTGAGAAAACATAATGGAGATTTTCGTGATTAACTTCCAGCAAAGCCTTTGATACAGATACACAGAAGGCACATCGGTTAGAAAGATAAATGACATGTATGTGAAATTACATGCCATTGTAATACTGTAAAGTCGTGTCTGAGCAACTAAAATATTTTTGGTCACATGATGTGCTCGAGTGTATGAAAATAAGTAGTCAATATATTATGAATTTTTGTGTTGAAATAAAATAAACAGTAACATTGTGTAAAATATATCTTGTTGAGGTCATGAACGGATAGTCACACTAGAGAATGATTGTGAAAGGCCACCTAAATAACAACAAATGAATTCAGCTGCACATTATAATTATAATACAGTTTGTAGCTCTGGCACAATCACGTTAGTGTATGTGATATGTTTTATAACCTGGACAACTAGAATATCATTGCTGACATAGTAGTATGTAGCATTAATTTTTAAACAACATCCTAAGCAATAGATATAATTATATGCAAGTCTTTATTATATGTAAATTATGGTAAAATATATGAAAGCTATTAAAGAATTGAATGAATGGAAACACATGAAAGCAAAGAGGCTGATATTTATGAAAATATGTGCCATACTGCAAACTGTGGTGGTAAAATCCATATGAAACTTCTCTCAGTGTGTATTGTTAAGGATATGTCCTGAACAGTGTTTTTTATGTCAGTACTAAAGGTGTTATGATTCATCGCGGTTCATGATACACTGCGGTTTCTTTTACTTTTGCAGTTTACGGCAAGCCGTTACCACAATTTTGTCTGTACAGTACAATTTAACAGAGTATTAATTTTACTGTTGGTTTTCAGTGTAAAAGGAAGTAAACCCTCTGAAGAGCTCAAATTATTTTTTTGTTACCAACCAGGGGTGTAAGTTGTAACTTGTTTAAGTTATTTTGAAAAATAACTACAGTAATTTAAGTGATAATTGAAACATTTTGTCATTTTGAGGTGACCAAAATACTGGGTCATTGGGACTTTCTGAAAACAACTTGTACAGGTAACAATTCAACATTTCAGTGTTTCCTGAATTTCTTCATTACAAGCAGATTACCTCAGTCTTATAATAATGCAAATACCTTTAGATAAGAGAGAGAAATGCAAGTTCTTTCTTTATAGCTGACAGTAATGACTTCAGTTAGATACAATGGATTTATTGGCAAACTTGACTTGGAGATGACCTGAAGAATGTTGTACTTCAGAAGGTTTTGTTGTGGCAGAAGTTATTTTAGTGAGTGATGAGTAAAATATAAATATAACTGGTAGAAGTTATTTTCAAAATAACTAAAACAAGTTACAACCCTGACTGGTTGCGGTGATTTTGCTTCCCAACCTATATTTATATAAAAGGAAATTGACAATTCACTTTTTTGTAAATTACAAGTTTAGAACAGTAAATTGTGTTCAGTATCAATATTACTTATGTGAATTAAATACATTAAATTATATTACATAAATATAATAACTGATATTTTCATTGACTATATTCAGTTGTAAGCACTAATTATACCCTGAAACGAGTTTAGGGGGTATATAGGAGTCACCTGGTGGTTGGTCGGTCGGGCGGTCTGTTGCATTTTCCTTGTCCGGAGCATAACTTGGAAACTACTAGTTGGAATTCAATACAACTTCATGATGGTTTGTGAGGAAGTGTAGCGCACAGGAACCAAAACTACTTTGAATAATTACAGAGTTATTGCCTTTTGTTACTTTTCCTTGTCTAGAGCAGAATTTGAAAACACTAGTTGGAATTCAATACAATTGGCTATAGTGATCAAGCACTGTCAGAGGACGTGCAGTGTACAAGAGTTGTACCATAACTCTATTTTGAGTATTTACAGCTTTGAGTATTGAATTATTGCCCTTTGTTACTTTTCCTTTCTGAAGCATAACTTGAAAACTACTGATTGTAATTCAATACAACCTCATACAGGGTCAAGTACGCATTGAGAGGAAGTGCAGTGCACAGGAATCAAACTCTACTTTGACTTATTACAGAGTTATTGCCCTTTGTTACTTTTCATTGTCTGGAGCATAATTCGAAAACTACTAGTTGGAATTCAATACAATTTCATTTAATGGTCAAATTCACTGAGAGGAAGTCAGTGCACAGGAACCAAAACTCTATCTTGACTAATTACAGAGTTATTGCCCCTGATACTTTTGCTTGTCTGGAGCATAACTTGAAAACTACTGGTTGAATTCAATACAACTTCATACAAAGGTTAAGCACAATGAGAAGAAGTGCAGTACAAAGGACAGTAACTGTATTTTGACTCATTTCAGAGTTACTGCCCTTGTTGAATTTATTGTCCGGAGCATTATTCGAAAAACTATTGGTTGGAATTCACTACGATTTCATATAATAGTCAAGCACATAGAGAGGAAGTGCAGAGACAAGAGTCATGACTCCAACTTGACAATAATAATAAGTCTTTTAGTTAGTTTGTATAGTATTTTATTACTATGAAATTTCTCAGATTATAAAATAGGCTTTCAATGGAAATAATTACATTTAGTGATAGTTCTAGTTTTTGATTTGACTTGTTTTACGGGAAGCCATGCATGTGCTTTGGTCCAGGTCTCAAAGATATTTGGCACCACAGCATGTACTGGTTGCAGTGATGAATAAAAAGGATTGCGCGAGATGTATTTCAATGTTTCTGGAAGGCATTTTTGAAAGTTTGGTTCATATATCTTGATGGTCCAGGTCACAGTTTAGGGGAGACACACTTTAAGGGCATGTGTTACTTTCAGTGACAGCTCAATGACTTGTTTTCTAAATATTTTTATTAACATCACACTAATTGATTTGAAGTGATATTTTTCACTGCAAACAACTTGAAGCCAGAGATAGGGCATATCCTCTGCACATCTTTTGGAGGTTAGGCACTTAGGAAATATCTTACTGCATTATCCAATCCCTTACTTCTGTACACTATGGTGCTTAGAGGTGGTGGTCCATGCCAATTAATGTGTATTCTATGCCCTCTAATGGAACAAAAGAAAAGGAAAATAACCATGATATTGTCTCTCATTAACTTTATGTAATGGACATTTTTGTAAATCTGAAAGAAGACTACCATTTGCAATGAATGTTCTGATAAATTAATACAAATGGACTGTACCTACAACCTTTGCACACCGGCATATTTTGTTACAAACTCGACGACATGGGGGCGTTTTTGTAACACTGTACATCACGTTATATTACTTCTTGGTTTACTGCGCGTGTTGTATATTGCCAGCAACCAGATTGAGCTGTAATACGAAAGTAAAATTTCCATTGGCTCCACCTACAGAGGTCACGCGCTGGGGTCACCCTGTCTGCTAACCTCCCATGGACTCGCTGCCCCCAAATGTCAGCATTTGCCTTGGACGTCTGAGATTTCAACATTCAGGGGCCCCCGGCATAGCTCTTACATTCAAGCAGACAAAACGTGTTCCATACGGTAATTGTCACTTCTATTTGAGCGTTAAACTTGTCTTAAACTCATAGACGGTTTATTACGTTATAGGCATTCAAAGGATATGTAATTTCTGTATAAATATTAAAGCCCCAGGATCATTTTAAAACGTACTGATACAGTTACATTATTAAATTTTACGATAGTATAATGACAGAATCATGTTCCATTCACTTCAAACAATGACGTTGACATAATTATGCCTTCCTTTTGTATTAAAGTTTTTCTTTCAGAAAAGAGTTGCCATTTGGTAAAAGCACTGAAAAAAGCTCTGCACTATGTTTTCGATATACATTTATTGATTTAAAAGCAAAGTTTGGAATGGCTTTATGAATAAATAAAGGTCTTTACTGTCAGCAAGACATCTTTCTTGATAAAATGAAAGCTACTTGTAAATGTGATTCTGGGACTTAAAACATGACTTATTCTGGGGAGGCTGCGTTTTTGGTATACGTGGCATTCCCTGTTTGATATTAGTTTTGTTTACTCTTAAAAATGTGTCAACTTTTGTAGAGCAATTTCAAGACTTGTACAGTGGCGCCTGCGTAGGGTTCCCCGCGCACACGGTTTCTTTCGTGTGGTAACACGAACGGCACACGCTTCACGGTACACGCTCGATTAACCGTTCAGCCAATCAGAACTATGAATAAAACGTGCATCGTGCAGAACCAGATTTAACCGGGCAGCCAATCAAATAAGCCAATCAACCGTGCAGCGAATCAACATCGTGAGATGATATAGCAGGATATTTTTGTAGGCAGACATGTCTGCCAACGTTTTATATTTTACAAAGCATGCCGAACTAAATGCTTTTGTGAATTGGCATAAGTGCTTCGGCAAATATATTCTTAATCTGTTACCATCGGTCTTGGCAAACAGAATAAAACCAAGTGATGACATTGCTAGGTTTTTATAAAAGGCTACACGGCATCTAGTCACCTGGTCACCTCGTACCGTTGTCAATTCGTACTTCATTTAGCTTGAACACGTACCTCAGGACAATTGCATAGAAAATTAAGTCTGTATATTCGAATATTTTTTTAAATATTTGATTTTCAAATGATAATTCTATTACTAGATATTTTTTTTACCGTTATTTCGTTTCTTATAAAATTAATCCAAGCAATAATGACTTTTTGCACTCATTAGCACTCATTAGCATTCTTTGCAGCCTACTTGCTGGCGTTTCTAGGTGACCCCTTTCACAGATCTGATATTTTGTATAACCGTCGTAACCTCTACGCCTAATTTTAATGTGCGCCATAACAAGCAGAAAGCCTGCCTGGGCCCTATTTTGTATGAACCGGCGCTTAGCCCAACAAACAGGGCTTCTTGTTATATACGACGGCCGCCCTTCTGGCGCAACATCAGTTTGTAAAATCGGTCAGTCTTGTTGTCGAAATATTGAGGCTAAAACCGGGGCATAATACACAATTTAATTACTTTAAAAACAATTTTCCTGGTCTAAAATGATGAATTAAATATCACTTTAAATGAAAACCTAAATAATTATGAAAAACCTCTACCACTTTATAAAAATCTGATTGTTTGGAACCTAAATACGCACGTTTAGACATAAGGTACGATATGCCGTTTATTTTCACCAATTGATGCAGGTGTCTAATTTGACAAATCCCCTGTGAATTGTGTTAGCATCATTTTAAACTTAATCCATATCATATTAAATCCATAATAAATACATTTATATATTGGATTTTATTGCGTTTAATTATAAGTGCCCAACATAATTTCGTTGGGGATGTGTTCCTTCAACTATTGGCACTTCAAACTTGACGTAGAAGGCGGACAACTGTAAATGGTCAACCTGTAAAAGCGGCTTTCGAAGTGGAATTGGGAAGACTAACATTCTTGTACCTCATTGATAAATACAGTGAAAGCCTGTGAAGCAGCAAACACTGCTTACTTGATGTTTATTCTCAGATTAACTGTGACGTCACACTGACCAGCTAACCAATCTGATTGTGCGGTCGCTTTTACTTTCGATTCAGTTAAAGGTGAAAACCTAGTCTCTACTGTTGATTCATATCAGGGTCCGTATATTACAACAGAATGCAATATACTAACTTGGCCCATATGCATGTTTAAATTTATTTTAAACGAAACAAAAAGCTTTTAACAAATGAATTATCAAAGCCACCTTATAGTTTCAAGGTATTGGGAGATCGTCTTCTTTCATTTTTAATCTTGGTTATTGTATTATTCCGAAGTTATAGATACATAGCGACCAGCGAAGAAAGCCGGAGGAATCACCTTTCCCGAATGTACCTCAATTATCCGTACCACGATGTGCGATTCCGAAAATACAAGCAATTACAATCTTCTATTTCATCGTAACTGTGCTTTTATTCATTGGAGACCGTAAGTATGTTCGTCTTTCTTATTTGTATCATGTATACTGCATATTTGTATAGGAAAACGCTGAACTGTATTAATGTAATAGAGGACATGATCTTTCTGAAAAGAGAACACTTTTCCGATTGTTTTTTATTGCCTAGATTTATTTCCTTACAATTTACAATTTTGAAAAGTTACAATCGGCCGGATAGAAATAAAATGAAAAACAACCCACTTTAATTGCTCCGGTATATGATTGAAGAAGAGAGTTTAATATAACTCTTTTAACAGCAAACAGTACATGTATTGTTTTTCTTTCAGTAAAAGATTGGGGATCGCTAATACACAATTTTGTTATGTCACATATTATTGGCTGTCACACAATATTGTATGGCATGAGAACTGTCAATCAACGTGTGCCATGATACAAATCAGATACGGTACACTGGTAATTCTAATAATTACGTCATTTCTCAGAGGTGTAACCTCTCGAAATAACATACCCATTCTCGCCAACAGTACTCTATCTAATACTTGAAACAGCAGGGCTTTTCATCAGGAAATTGGGAAGAGGCCTTGGCCTTTCACCCGGGAAATTTATGCGAGATAAAAGTCCATTTAGGGGAAAAGATTTACAATAATATTTTTTTCTATGTGACATTGGATAAACCGGAAGTCGAAATAAATTTACCTCCCCTGAGACAGGGACTAAAAATTCAGGCCCAGAATCGGATTAGACTTTGTAATGCATAACACGAAGTACTGTGCGCTGTTATGTTATAGTGCAACGAAAAATCGATGCCACACAAATGTTTCCTCCAGAAATACATGCAATCATGTAAACAAACTTCGGGAAAACTTACTATGCATTTTGGGAAGTTGCTCTGCCATAGTTGGGAAAGAATACTATATTTTTGGATTGGAAGTGGCTGAATATCGACTAGGTACTCTTGAATATTTAATAACAAAAACTGGGAATTCAATGTAAAAACAAAGATTTTTTTGTAACTTGCCAACGCCCCTATTTAGACGAACAAAGTGTGCGGCCTGACTAGTTCATTTAGTATCTTTGGAAGATATGCTACACCGTAGCGCCTGAAACACTAGTCTAAAATGCATCTTTACGCGTTTAAGTGATATAACTGAAACTTATTTTTATGCAAAATGTTGTAATTGTTGTATTTCATTAGATTTCATGCAAGGTTAGAAAATGGTACAAAAATGTCCATTTTGTGCCGAAGTCAGTTCGTACTTTGGTACGAATAACTAAAAAATCACATTATAGATCATACATTGTGGCATCTGTGGCCGAGTGGTTAAGTTCACTGACTGATGATCACTTGTCTCTCACCACTGTAAGTTCGTGCCTCTACTTTTGGTCAAGTTCTTTTATGTCTGGAATCTATCTAGGTTCTACCCAGGAGCCTGTTTGGCGAAAACGATAAAACATTTTCGATTCGATATCGATTGCCAGTTTTGAAAAATCGTATATCAAATAATGTTACACCGTTTAATGATCTACAGTTTCACGTTCGAAAATTCCATGAAAACTGAACCAGAATATGTAGTCACCCTACCTAGAGTTCAATGTTTTTCTAACAAACCATAATTTAATGAAATGTGGTCTCAATAATCTCATTGGCAGAAAAGTTCAGCACTGCAAGGGGGATATATACTATGGATCGGGAACCATATGTATAGTACAAAAAAGTCAAGAGATTTGGAAGAATATGTAGTCAGAGACGTTTTTACTCCCATGTATCGATATATCGCTGTATCGTCGATATTTCTAAATTGATATATCGATACAAAATTTTTAATCAATGACATCCCTCAAGTCAAACAGTATAGGGCCATATCTTTGCTATTGAAAAACAAAACATGCACAATGATTTCATGCAAATCTATGAGATTAGTTGACAACAATAATATTATGTACGTTCAAAGGGATAACAAGAACTGAATAGCCGAGAGTGCAGATCATGATCAATTAAGTAAGGTGATCAGTCGCAAATGCTGGATCAATTGTTGCTCAGCAGTGCAAGGGTTAATTTACAATTTTACTAAAGAATGAAAAATATCACTAACATTTGTAGCTCCACTGGACAAAAGTCCTTTTGTCCAGCAGAGGTCAAGTGGGCAGATGGTGGTTTGTCTGTTGTCTGTCTGTTCGTAAACTTTACCTCATTATTCTTCTAAAGCAGGTCACAAACTGAAACACTAATCAATCCATATGATAATTACTATCTAAAGTTTTTCACATCCCATTTTTCTAAAAATCAGTCAACCAGGCTCAATGTCAAAGACATAATCAGGTTTAGAAAAATACTTTCTCAGCAAGTATAAATAATTGTAAATTTAATATTTTGTAACATTTAGATGTCATGAATACAATTTAACAACACTAGGTCTGATAGGACCTCTGCATAATTACTGGTATGTGTCTAAATACTTTTTTTTTCATGCGACAACAATAAAGCGCTTTTATTTAGGATTTACTTAAATATTTCACAATTCACAGATTATACAGCAAGTTTTCATAGCAATTAATTCTAAATTAATGTATTTATCTATATCAAACAGACTATTTAAAAACCACCAATTCTTATTTAGATAATTGTGTGACAGTTGAGGAAGGTTGTTGGGAATTATGTATTTGTTACCAAAATATAACACAAAATGCAGATTTTTATCATTACCAATCAGTTGATGATTTCAGTTTTGAAAATTACTTCTATAACATAAAATGTTACAAGTTCTTGTTTAATGATTAGTTAAGAGTATGTATCTCTACAAAAAGTCTCAAACCCCAATGAAAAAGTTAATTATAAGAAGTGGTGAGGTAATACCTTTTCATCAGGCTGTAGCAAATTTGTTAGATTACATCACTCAAAACTGTAGGTTAATGTTTCATTTGAATGCATATACTGCAATAAATGAATAACATTAACATGATTTTGTTATTGTCTAATTAAGTACTAGTATTTACCTCCATGGTTGACTCCTTAAAATTTTCAGTTTTAAAAGCTTATGCATGGCATGGATCTACAAAGACCATAAGCCTTTATGTTAAAATTGTTAAAGTATTACTTTAATTATTAATACTTCATCTTAATTTTTTTTGGCAAATTCATTTGATGTTCAGTTACAACTTTTTATAAATTTAGGCAGTGTTGATGTTGTAACAGTAGCTGAGACAAAAGTTAGTCCATCACTGATGTCTTAGGACTCATGTGGTCACATTACATAATATTATTTAATATTATGCAATGCTTTATATAAGCTACATTTTTTAATATAGACAGTATTGCCCTTGGCAATATACTAGGGTCATAAAACACTACACTGATTTAGCTTGGGTCACTAAGTTTTGTATATGTGCACATCATAATTATGAGATATTATTATTGAATGGTTTCTGATATACTGATCTTTTATATCCAAGATTGTATTACTGTCATCAAAAGTTATAAAATATCAATGATTTTAGATACCTACAACATACAAAATCACCCAATGTTGATGTTCAATTAGTTTTTAGAACAAAATTAAGAAAAAGTACTTTAGTCCTGACTGTATGACTGATTCAAACTTTTCATTTTGATTTCACGGGGAAGAAATGAGTTAAAAGCTGAACGATTAAGACAATTAGGGATAACATTATTCTTGAAAGTTCACTCGTCGTTGTGTGTGTAACTGTTTATCCTAGTAGTTATCAAAATCATTATCTAATTTAGTTAATACTGCATCACGGAAATAGTATAAAAACAAAAATAATATCAAACAGGAAATGCCACCCACTGAAACGTAGCCTCCCAAAACGAGCCCCACAGCACCCAGAAGTGCACACCACCAACACCCACACACACACACACACACACACACACACACAACACAAACACACAATCAAGCGTACAGCCATTACCTACATATACTACCAACACATATCAGCATACAAAGGCAAACACACGCGGACAAAACGAACAATTAAAGGAACACAGTGGGCACCGCTCTGAACGGTCAGTGGCAAAAAACACCACTGGGGAGCTTAAACCGGTTTATGGTGTGCACCCAACCTCACTCCTACCCCCACCATGTTCCAAAGTCACAGGACAGTGTAAAATAAAGTAACCCCAGCTAGGTGAATCTCTCACGACACGCAATGGAAATAAAAGGCATGGTATGTAAAACACAAAAACAGTGGTTAAATATATAAAAAGCAAACCTTGAGAACCAAAAAACGTATGTACCCAATGCCTTGCAGAAGGTGCAGCACCAAGAGAAACACCCTTAAGGGCCCGACGAAACAGGCGAGATCAGAAAATCAAAACAGTTTCTCGTCCTCGTGGGATTTAGCAACTGCCAATCACAGAGTCATCCCCCTCTTCGTCAGACACAATCAAAGAAGGAAGCATAGCGTCCGAATCCAAACGGCTGGTAATAATCAAAACATATGGTGTGTCTCAAAACAGTTGGGTCCCAACCTCCTTTGGGACAAAATGTTTTACGACTTTAGCAAATACAAGGGAAACTGCTATGACCCAAAAATCTTACGAAGTTTGTAAACCACATCCCCATAAAATCGGGAGCTGAAATACCTTCCAGCAGAAGAGTCTTTAGATTACTATTGAATTTCAAAACCAAATCAGAAT
>JAFMSR010001474.1:0-27539 GCA_022818135.1 Saxidomus purpurata
GGATGATTTAAAGTCTGCCCGTGTTGTTCCTTTTGTTTAAGAAAAATGACAAGACTGAGGTTGGTAATTATCGACCGGTGTCAATTCTTAGTATTGTATCAAAAACATTTGAAAAAATTGTATATGATCAACTTAAAAAGTATCTGGTTGAAAAAAAAATATTATATAGTTTTCAGTCTGGTTTCAGGCGCGGGTTTTCGACAGATACATGTCTTGTACACTTATCTGACTATATAAGATTCCAAATGGATAAGGGTCATATGGTAGGGATGGTACTGCTTGATCTCCAGAAGGCCTTTGACACTGTTGATCACAGTATTCTATTGATGAAACTTGGAGCCCTTGGGCTAAGTGAAGATGCCGTCAGATGGTTTAGGTCATACTTATGTGATAGACATCAACTGGTTGCTGTATCTGGTACATCATCTTCTCTCTCTAATATCACATGTGGTGTCCCCCAAGGGTCCATACTTGGTCCTCTTTTATTTTTAATCTACGTCAATGACATGTCAGCAGTGGTAAAAAATAAATTACTTTTATATGCTGATGATTCTGGCATATTGGTTACAGGTAAAAGTAAAAACCAGATTGAAACTGTGTTAACCAGTGAACTAGAAACAGTCAGTGAATGGCTTATTTGTAACAAGTTATCTTTGCATCTAGGTAAAACAGAGTCCATTTTGTTTGGCTCAAAACCTAAAATAAGGTCTCATTCCAGTATGGAAATATCATGTAATGGCAAGATTATTGATGCTGTCCATTCAGTTAAATATCTTGGCGCCACTTTGGACCAAAGCCTGTCTGGTGAGCCTATGGCAAGGTCAGTAATTAGTAAAGCCAACGCTAGGTTAAAGTTCCTATATAGAAAGCGTGATTTTCTAACACAACATACAAGAAAGCTATTGGTTACATCCCTCATCCAGTGCCACTTTGATTATGCCTGTTCTTTCTGGTACCAAAGTTTGACACAGTTGTTGAAAACTAGACTTCAAACGACCCAAAACAAATGAGTGAGATTCGTCTTGAATATGGATTCTATGTCTCATGTTGGTCCAGGCCAGTTTAGGTATTTAAAGTGGTTACCGGTTGAAAAACGGGTAAACCAAATTATTTTGGGTCATGTTTTCAAAGTTAAGTCAGGCATAGCTCCAGATTACCTGGGTGAACATTTTAACCCTGTACACTCATTACACACTCATCGTACAAGGTTAGAGTAACCTCGTGTCCCAATCCTGATGACCCATCCAGGTTAAATTTTAATGACAGTGGTTGTTTTTGTATTCCCAAGGTGAAGGGATTTGGTAAAAAGTCTTTTATTTATCAGGGGTGTGTCCTTTGGAATAACTTGCCACAGTTGATACTTTATATTACAGTTTTTAAGCATTTTAAGGAAGCCGTCAAACTTCATTTTTTGTCCTAGTTTTAACATTATGTCTTATCATTCTTAACGATCTCTTTGTATTTTTGTTTTAGTGTCTTATCATTCATAACGATCTCCTTGCATTTTTAAGTTTAATGCTTGAATAGGTATATTTGGTATATTACTTTTTAATCTAGTCTGTGCTTTTAGTGTCATAATACTGATTGATGCTCATATAACTGATTTTTTTTTTGTTATACAATACTTTGGTCTCATCCATATATTGATGTTGTAATAACATAGGTCTGTGATATTATACAAATGTGATGCCATTAATTCATTTGAAGTAAATAATCGTGCCTTTCCGTGGTGTGCCATCAATGTCAAGGACCACAATGGAAATAAGGGAGAATCACTTTTCCCTTTTTGTGTTATCCTTGGTATTGATGTGCATATCATGGTTTATAAACTTGTGTATACATCTAATTATCTGTATATGTACGCATCATGTTTGTTTTAACCATGTTTGTACATCTGTGATATACTAAAATCAATCTTTCTATCTATCTATAGCTGTGAATGGTAACTGAGAAGTGGATTTTTACAAACCTGAACTGAAAATTCAAAGTTTGCACAACTTTTAATGTCATTCAAAAGTTATGGGATTTGCCCATAGGGTTGATTGTATTGTGTCAATAATACAAAATAAATTCCTATCCTAAATTGTAGGCAAAAACTGAACAATGAGCAAGATCAAAGAAGACACAGAGTAAATTAATAACTGAACAAGAAAAACAGTGATACAAAGTATCACAGCGGGCCCACAAACAAAACTGACATGTAAATATTCTAGAAATTGGTGATGATTGATGTTGAGGCATGGCCCCAAAAGAACCCAAGGAAACCAATTCTGGTTGTACAAGCAAAACCTGACACGACTACTGACTGAACTTTACTGTTATCGAATAATATGTATACAGTATGTCTTATTAACATTATCCTTTTAAGTTAGACATGAATGAAGTTTTCTATGATTGCTGTAAAACATTTAAAATGGTTAAAGTCTTAAAATTATAAGTAAAACAGAAGAAAAATGTAAAAAAAACTGTATTAGATGGGTTCCGAACTCGCGTCCGCCGCAATATCAACGCAAATTCAATCCAGCATCTCTACCATCTGCTCTACGTCGGCCGACTATAGAGTGATTGGTAAAAATCGAGTTCTTATAAATTTTTATGTCCAAGTCGTTCGTTCGCGCATTAATAGTATTTACGATTAATTACACATTTAAAGAACAATAACGAAATAATATTATTCTATTTTGAAATGTTTTTAAATTATTTGGATTTATTACTATATAATTTTGAAAACAGACATCGCTATAATGCCTAACAACTGTTTATATGGAACTACTTGTTTGTATGTTGTGCGTTCGGCCGTAAGGCCGATATACTCTGTTAACATTGGCTCGATTTTAACAATCGACCCAAAAAGGATGCAACATATCTCGTTTTTCCCCACAAATTGTTCCGTGTACATACCTTATACCTAATGTGAATGAAACATACCGTTGTTAATTTTACACGCTTCTTGAATCACATAAAAAGTTCCACTCAGTTTTGACAGGCGTTATTGTAAACAATTCAATACTTTACATAAAAAGCTGATTGTACTCGCAGTTACATAAAGAAATACATGTTTCAGCTGGCAAAAACTCTGCAAATCAATTGAAAGATTAGAGGCAACAAATTCCCATGTAATCACAAAAATATTCAGAATAGTATCGAATAGATTTCTGATAGTTTTCCATTATTAACCCCAGTGTTGAATACCCATCTATTTGCGCTTTTCGTAAGGAAAAATTAGAAAATATGATACATGTAAATATCCTCTAAATGAACTTGTGCCCTCAGATTATTCTGGAAATAGATACTTTGCAAGTGACGATAGAAGATAACAAATTAGCCATCGCACAGGACTGCTAAATATATATGGGAAAACCCTGAGGGATACAGTAGACGTGAGCAGCTTCATAGAAATTTACAAATGAGGAGGAATCATATGTTCAGGTTATGCTGAGAGAAAGCTAAGATATCATTTATAAGTTCTACTCCAGTCTGAGAATCCCTCGTGAAATAGTTTCAATAACATACTAATCAATATATTCTCGATTACGAAAGAGGTTCTAGCAACTTAGACTTACCGCTCTCGGGAACAGCAAATTAAGTATATTTCTATCTTGTACACTATACATGATTTTTATCATTTATTTAGATGATTATTTAAATAATAAATAATATTATGGTATTGGATATATATTATTAATATTATATGAAATTGAAAAGTATTTGTTATCATTTAGTACTGTCATACTTCGATCAAAAACGTCTTACAATGTTAAACGTACATAGTGTACTGCTAGAATCGTTAGGTTGTAAACTCGAAATTATGATACATATATGATAAATGAATGTGCAGGTTGAATAACAAATTAAGGTTAAAAATAGTAAAGAGATTTTTATTCTTTAAAATCCATTGGGTGTTTCAGTAGATGACACAGAATCAAAATTATTTGTGCTTTAATTAAAAAAACTAATAATCCGTGTGCTTCGAATTAACACATTTAGTTTATTACAATAAATTGTCAAACATATGACAATGCTTGTGCCTAAAATGCAGCAGTAGACAAATTAAAGTCCATAGACAGTGAAACAATAATTTATCAGGACATACTGTACCAATAAGATAACTCAATGCAAGACAACTGATAATGGATATGAAAGTTATATGTGATGGTAGTTTCTTTATGACATCAGTAGAACAATTAAATTAAAGGATCAAGACAAGGTTAAAACTAATACAGTCCGACATTTATTTTGAATAAACTGAAAACTTACTTTACTTATGCCTCCATCAGTATCATTTCTCACTCAATTTGTATTTAGTTAAACAGATAACTGTGAACATATCTGACATAAGTGCAGACATTCTTCATAAGGATGACACTCCTAGGAGCTTAGGATAAAACAGCTATTGAAGTTATCATTAATATTGACACAATCCAGCCGATATTAGTATAAAGACCCAACCGAACTTTGATTGAGTTACCTCTGATGCGTGTGGAAAGCAGTTATATTTACTTACATATTTCATACTAAATTCATCAGATAATACTATTAATACAATCTGATAGGAATTGAAACACCGAAAAATTTTGCATTAAGTTACAAAAGTCAGTATTCTAGACTAAAAGCAACATAGTTCCAATGACAAAATGTTTCAGAAACAATATGCGATATAAACTTTTATTCCAAAATAACGTCAGGTTGCTCAACATCTTAGGAGAAGATGATCTTTACCAAAATTAGTTGAAGTGCAACGTTAAGCTGTAATCAAATTAAAGCAACACACAAACAAGTAATGACAGTTATAAGTTTTAAATCGCATTAAAACAGTGTCGATTCGGAGTTGCTTTGTATTAAATCTAGAAGCAGGAATGTGTTTCTGAAAAGGATAAAACATTTAAATTTGCGACATAGTGGAATTATTTCCTTCAACATTTGAACCAAACTTAATACCCTTGCATAAACAGATGTGTCATTTATCAGTATCTGACTTAAGAATTAAGGTCCTGTAACATTTGCGTGCAAGAAAGTATTAGTATATCTCAAATTGTGCGAACATTACTGACAAATATTGTATCTGCGTAATCAATTGTATATGTGTTAATTCATGCAGCCGACAATATTCGTTTCAAGTCTTCCGATTACATTTAAATTCCCTTGACATTCGGCTGTTTTCATCATTACAAATTAGACGCCATTTCTCAGTCATATATTATTGAATTTAACTTTGTCTTGAATTACAGTTTCAATAAACGTTTCGTCTTTTCAAAAATAACAATAATTAGGAAAGAATATCGAACTATTCCTTGTAAAATGTATAATTAGGTAGTGACTAATTGTCGTTTGTGTTCACTTTCCCTTTACTGCTAAAATGAACTAATTATAAGTACTGTGAATAAGAATTTCATGTGTTGATGTGCGTCATTATTCGTATCTAAATAATCAAAGAATGTTTGAGATTTTTATATTTCACTTGATGCAAAGTGGCCTTCAACTATTAAATTCAAAACAGCCAAGGTATGGAAACGTCTTGCACTCCTCAGACAGTTCAAACTTGTTAACGACAGAAAATCACTCAATAGAATATATTTTAGACCTCTTTTGGAATACGGTGACGTAGTCTGGTCAAAGTGCACCATCGAATAATCATATCACATTGAAGCAATCCAAACAGAAGCAGCCCGAATCGTCACTGGTGCAACTAAGTTATGTGAATTAACAGACTTTATGACGACTTGATGACAAAAACTAATTGACCGACGTAATCAACATAAATTGACAATATTTTATAAAATGACGCACAATTTAAGTACAGAGAATCCCTGACGACTCCAGAACGAAATGAGTCCAAATCACTTGTACATTGCGAAACAGCACACATTTCTCACAAGTTCAATGCAAGACAACCCTCTATTCAAACTCCTTTCTGCCATCTACCGTTTGCACTTACAACAACCTACCTGACGAAATAAAAATATCACTAGCTTGGCAGTGTTCAAGTCTAGGATATCTGGAAACTCCATCAAACCAACATTATATCATATTACTTGTGCCAGAAAACTTCAAATTCAACACTGTAGAATAATATTAAGTTGTAATATCCTTAACAAGTTCCTCTTCAGGAGAAACCTTATTAATTCGCCTTTATGCACGTGTGGAGTCATCGAATCCTCCGATCACTACCTTATAAGATGCCCTAACTTCTACAATTAAGGACAACACTATTTCGACAATTTGACATGCCCATCTCTTCTGCAAAACTTATTATACGGTTCTGAATACCTTACAATTAACCAAAACTTATTCGTTTTCAATCAGGTTCATAAATACATAGAGGCAACTAAACGATTTAAATAAAACATGTTTTTACTTGGCTGAATCAACCTTCCTTTCTTCCGTCCTCTCTTTGTCTTTCCCTTCCTTCCTCCTTCCCTCCCACCTTTCATTTCGTCCTTCTATTTGCTGTTCTTACTTTACCTTGTTTCATATTGTTCTAAATCTTGAATATCAAATTTGTTAACACTGTTAAACAATTGGTACCGGAGTATTACATGCACATTGAGTCAAAATAGTATATTCATTTGGAAAAGAGTAAATACAAATGATAAAAACACTTGAATGTTCTCACATCCATTCACGACTATTTTTTAATTATTGTCTGTTGTATTAAATTGCCTCTATTGCATAAATAGAGTTTAAACTAAAAAATGTTTGAAATTGTTTCAGTGTTTCTCTAACGGAAAATTGAAACGGTGAGAAAAGGAATAAGTAATTGTTTGTACGGATTTGATGAATCGTTTTTCAACGTTTTTGTAACACCACTTTCACCGAATAAACATTACTAGTTTTCTAATAGTTTACACAATACGGGATTATTGTGGAAGAAAGATAAATCCAGGTGTACAATGTATAAAAACCCTGTAGAAACATACTTAAGTAACGTGCAGACAGCTGAGGGTGACCACCATTACGTGAGTTATTGAAATAGATAAAAATAATGAATGGTTTGAATCATTGTTTTTATACTGACTTTAAGATTAAGCTAACGATTTCATAATTCTACGAGTATCAATCAGTTTTTAAGAATACCCCGGTTTATTAGGTAACAATTTATATTTGGTAGTTATTCCTAAAAGAATTTACGGGTACGAGTTATGCAATAGCACGTGTCTCTCAATCAGTCTACAATTTAAACGGCAATGATTTTGTGTGAAATCCGTCTTCTTATGTAGATGTTGATTTTTCGTTTAGCTGTCTTAGTGAACATTTCATTGAAACCGAAATGGACTACAGAAAACTGAAGTTTCTGGTTTATTGTGTCGCTTTACGCCAGTAGAGTCGTACATTTTTATATTGTTCGAGGGAAGTGCTTGGTTTCGGCCCTAGTTTGCGCAGGATACTTAATAGATATAGCCTACATTAGTCAATATATTTACAATTACCTACAAAAATCATTGTAGTTTATGGATGTTTCTAAGATGGTATACGATTATGTAATACAAATTCTACTTTGCTGAAAGCGCATTAAGTCGATTGGTATCGGTCTTGCGCAAGTTGCAGTTATTTAACACATTACTAACACCCAATCGAATTTTCTTTTAAATCTGGAACCATAACAGCCGTCTTCTCAGAAGGAAAAATATAACATACTGCATTGAATGTGACCATAATGTGTTTAACAAAAGAATTTATACATAATAATTTGTATTTTCAAAAACGAAAGTAGGTTCTAGTTTTCAAATATCATTACAATTTTCCAGAAATCTCCTAGAGAGAGGCTGTAAACAGGTTGTACATAAGTATGCCTATTTTGAATAATAATTAAAGAACTTTGTTTCCAATCATGTGCAAAGTATATATATGACTGTTTACAACATTCAGTAAAGCGAAAGGAGGACAAAAAGACCATCCAGGTCAATCTAAGGAAATATACAAACATTCACTCGTTTTTTTTTCTGCAGCAATATCTCATTCAGGGAAATACTCCACGGCTATTTTACTGTAAAGTTCAGAAGCCAGTTTCAAAATGTAATTTCCTGTAATAATTCCAGCTTTAAAAGGAATTTCAATTTGGTGTTGGTAATGGACCACTAACGTACAACTTGTTATTTAATGAACCATTTCATGCTACGTTCTTATGCCAAAACAATGCTTAAGTCGTCCTAGTCGAGCATTATTGCTTCAGCCAGATATGAACACTCTTTAAAAGAGAAAATACCTTAAATCCCAAATATTCCAATTATTGTTCCGGTTTTCGTCTGATAAAAAGACCATGTACATTATTGTTCTAAAGATAATGCTACGCCATTATTAATATATAATAAGCGTTCAATTACTCCTTTTGTTGTTTGTTAAATCGTGTCCCAATGAGTAATCCTTTTAATTCCTTCTATGTTGTGGGGGGGTAAGGTTCTTTATTGTGAATATCACGGATTTCGTTATTTATCATTCCAATGGTAATCCCAACACTCTAAATCATGTTTGGCTAAGCTGTCTGAAGGATAAAAGCAAATCTGATATGTAACTATGGTAACATGTGAATGTTAAATATAACGTTATGTAATTTTGTTTTATCAATTCATTGTTGTGTGTCTTATTCATATGAATTTAAATGTGATACTTTGCTTGTATGTTATGATGTTATGTCGTTTCAATGCTTGCAACTTCACCTTGTATGTTAAATATTTTATATTGATAGCTATTCTATATGGAGAGTAAAATTAAAGATTGCATCTATCTAAGTACCAATAGGCTTCCAGATCGGCATATTTTTCTAATTTGTGTTGTACTTCATGGTGTGAATATTGTTTATTGTTGATTTAAACCTGAGTTAAATCAATGTTCAATTGAGTTTGACATTTGATGACCAAAATTGTATCGTATGTTTATAATGCTCTCTTCATTTGCATCTCGTAGGTGAACTATACAATTTTCACAATTGGTCTTTTGGCAATAATTAAATAACGCAAAACGCAAAACAATGACGTAAATTAATCAACTTATTTTTTGGTTATGTAGTTAGGGGAAAATATGTTGAGGGCAAACAAATTGTAAATCGTTGTACAGTAAATTATTGGTCAGTTGTTATTTCATGTATCTTAAGCGTTCGTTTATCATTTCCTAATATTTCTTGCATTGGCTTTGTAACCCATTATTGCTTGAAAAGAACATAGTCTAACAGTTATGAACATTAAACGCTTGTAGCATTTGTCTTAAAACATAGAGTGTAAAACATCTTCTTTAATAGTTTCAAAGCATAAAATGTATGTTCATTTGGCCAGGAAACAATGATCGCAAAAATATGAGCGAATCAGTCCGCTAACGGAATTAGCTGGAAGTAATTACATTTTGTTGTTCCAAGTTTAGTCAAGGGAAATTCAATTAGCAAAATTGCTGATGTCTTGTACTCATGTATGCGACCAACGCCTGCGGGACACAATACCTCGTTAGTTCATGTTATGAGACAATGCACAACCGTCGGGTAACATATATTTCATGTGCTCAGGATTTTTTATTTATCTAACTGCGTTTTAATTTGATGTTTTAAGATATTTTTGTGAGTTCCGATCAGTGAGATGATAAAAATTCCTGTAACGGAAACACGTATTAGAGAGATGTAAATCATTTTTCGTTTAGTGCTTAAAAAATGAAGTTGTTTGATTCCGTAGCCCCTACACATAATTGGATAAAAGTCTTGTGAAAAGGCTACTTTCAAAATTTTAGCTCTGAGCTTTCATCCACTGTACCGTAGATTATCTTAAAAGTATACTGAAATTTGGGTTTAACGAATGACATGAGTATATGACTTATTCTTATTTAAACAATTGACAATGAATAAATAGAAATCAGTCTTTAATAGGCTAAGCGTGGTCCTTTTGTGTAAGCATATGGATTTTTGGTTCTGTAAGAAGAAACTTAAATTCGACTTTAATCTAGTTTCTTAATATTGTAAATGGAGATGCTGAATAAACATGTATTCTAGTATACTGCAATAATAAATACTGTGTTTGTCTTTAATGTCTTAAATGGTATGCTGTCATTAATCTACATTTATGTATGAAAACACTAAAAATATACTGTCAAACCTGTGTAAGAAAATACTTCCGAATAAAGACTACCCTGCAATTAAAGATCAGCAAGACAAAACTGTGCACCATTCGACTATAGTGACATTGAATAAAGACCGCAAGCGGACAAAGACTGCTTGGATTTGATTCGGTCAGTAGTCTTTGTTCAAACGTTTTACATTACATATCTTTTTTTGATAAACCAGTAATCTGTTGTAGAAATATAAACCATTTCATTCAATAAAATAACAATTAGCAAAGCAATCAATTAGTGATATTATGTCGACGAGGTTTAAAAGGGAATATTATTAAGACTTATATTTATCAAAACTATGAAGAGCCAGACATGACTGACATCAAAAAGATACTTCTGCTTGAAGCCGTAGATAATAGGGTCCTACGGGGTTATTATATCTTTTGATTCCAGATAAATTTTAAATAAAACGTATTGTTTCTGAAAATAGTCTTTCGGGAGACATTATCAATTTGTTATTACACTTTATAGTAATTTGTTCCCTCTACAATGATACATTTGAATGTCATTCTTCATTTATTATGTTAAACGTTGATTAAAATCGCAATACTTGTATCCTCAGAATTATTGGCAGGCATTTTGTTGGAATTTTTATATATCCTTTGAACGACCATAACGTAATAAACTGTATACGCGGGTTAAGACAGGTTTTGCCTTCCATAAGTGACAGTTACCGTATGGAACACGTCTGTATGAATTTAAATGCTATGCTGACAGCTCCTGAATGTTGAAAACTCAGACGTCCGGGGCAAACGCTGACACTTTAAGACAACCTTGAAAATGACCTTGGACAAAATTTTACCAGTTTTGAAAATTTTCATTTTACCAACGTTCGCGTACAGGACCCTATGGGATAGTGTTTTGAGCGCGTGCAAATATTTTTTTATGGAAATACAGCAGACATGTCGTCCTCAAACCCAGGTATATTGACATCTTATGAGAACGTTATAATTGACCTCTCGTTAGCAAAAATATGTCCATGCTCAGGTTAGCAGACAGGGTGACTCCTGCGCGTGACCTCTGTTGGTAGGCCAATTGAAATTTTACTTCAATGTTACATTTCAATCTATTTGCTGACGTATACAACACGCGCAGTAAACCGAAAGTAGCATAACGTGATGTACAGTGTTTACAAAAATACATGCATGTCTGTCGAGTGTATAACAAAATATGCCGGCTGTGCAAAGGATATATACTTTATATTGAAACTGTTGTGTGTCCCTTGTTTGCTACCTTCGTCTTAGCTGGATATTCATTCACCTGTATACAGGCTTTATTGTTGAAAGGTGTTGCTATTGACGGCATGTTGCGATTGCTTTCCTTAATATGTCTTTTTCCTTGACAGCTGGATTCACTCCCTCTAGGGTAGAACTTAAACACTTTTGGAACTATTTTCGAAAACACATAAATTCTTGTTAACAGGTTACTCGATGCCCGTCACATTTCTATGTACAGGTACAAAAGTACATTGTAACGAGACAAAGCTTGTACTGGTTAATACCGATAAGTTTAAAATTGCATAAGAAATTAATATATCATGCGTCAGTCAGCGGGAGAAATATTTTGTCCATTGAATTTTCATTTAATATATTGATATTATATACTTTTTAACAAATGTCATATGTAAATACATGCAATGACAGTACATGTTCGTTTTGTGTGAATGTTCACTTTAGAAGCATACACTTTATTTCCTATGCAAAAGACTTTCAGGTCTTGAAGTAACCAAGTCGCAGTTGTTTTAAAATGGTCGATGCAAACAATAAAAGTTATGAATTAGTAATTTCTCAAAAAAAGAATCTCAATCAAAATAAATCTTCAGTGTAATTAATCATTGTTGGCAGAGCAAATTCAGCAAAAACCCAACGTTGGAAATCTCTGCAAACAGTTACTTTTCAAACCGTGAGTGATTAAAATGTCAACAAATTAATTCAAATACAGTGTGTCACTAAGATCCCTGACTTTTTTGTGCAAATCTGGCATTCCGCGCAATGGTCATGTATTGCAATAACAAAAAACGAAATAAAGCGAAGTAAACGTTTGAATCAACTTCAATATATTTTTCGAATGACTGATTCGAAGGTGAAGAAACATATCGATAATGAGAAACTAGCGAAAGTGCAAATGAAATAAGAAGCTGTTACAGTTGTTCCGCATTCATCCCTCGTTATGGACTATTCATGTTCTATGTGGATCATGATTAATTGCATGGAAATGCTGATTATGAACCAGCCTTTATGTCTCACATAGGAGTTGTTTATCTGAAGCACGGGCATGTATTGTTTATTCTCATGTCCATTCACGAAGTAAAACATGATGGATAAAACCAACACATATTCAATTAACATATCAAGGATTAACAAATTATAAACGTATTGATAGTTTTTTCAGTTCATAACGTCTATTCCAATTTTGTGTCAGTTTGAAAACATACATTAATTGAATGGAAACATTATGTCTTTTACTATTTTACAACAGTACTCGCAATGGAAGACATAGGTGAATTGCAAATTATTTTCCGTGATAACAATAGTCTGAGATAACAAACTATCAAATTTTCGTTGTCGTAGACGTTTGAGAAATGTCACAATTTTGCGCCGGCTGTCAAATATTTGTCAATAGGATATTTAAAGGTCGAATATAATGGTTGCAAATAGTTTAGCTTTATCATCACCTTAAATAACACAAAATAATAGAAATAAAAGCGCAATTATCCGAATGTGCATTATCATGATGATGTATTGTATAAACATGACACACCACCTAATACCTTGTTGCTTTGAAACTGCACCACGAAGGTAATGTCCAATGACTGAAACATACACAACATAGACAGCATGCGGGAAATGGCTTGTGTAAGCTATCGTTTGTGTTTAATGGTAATTACACCATGTTTCTCTCTGTAAACTAACTACTCTTCAGTTTGATACACGTGGCTGCGGTTCTGTCATTATGTCATGAAAAGATGTAGTTTCTAAGAGACAAATGAGAACCGCATGACATTATAGATGTAATTCTAGGGCAACGCATCTAGATGAACTATATACCTATGATCAGCTAAGAGGTAATAGTCATCTTCTGTGAAAAATAAAATCAAAGCGCTGTAAGCGCTGAAGGCCTTGGGGCTATAGATATACTCCCCTAAAAACACTTGTTGACCTTCGTGATTTGCGCTGAACCTTACCTAAAGCGCGGGTCGAAATGTGCAGTGGACAAAATTTAATATGCGACATAGAATGAGTGATTAACAAAGATATCGGTGGCAGGGAAGTTTGTTTGTTTATAAGATGTACTTTAAATAAAAAATAATCACATGGTCAACATTATTAATTGTTTGAGAGAAAAAATAATTTGATCTGCGCTTTGTTTAACTTCAAGCGATATGATCTGATGATGTGGATCGAAAATTATTTTGTACCAAGGACAAGACCTTGAAACAGAAATAAACAAAGCACTACCAGCAATGAGATATAAATGCAGTACTGTGCAATGTGTATAACAGAGAAACTTGTTTACCTTGTAATCGGTGAAGGCGCGGGTCGAAATGTGCAGAGGACGAAATCTAATATACGACACAGAACGAGGAAGTTTGTTTTATTATAAAACGTACGTTAAATGAAAAAAAATCATATGGTCAACATTATAAATTATTTGAGAGACTAATAAAAATAATTCGATCTGCGCTTTGTTCAACTTCAAGCGAGACAATGTGGATCGAAAATTATTGTGTACCAAGGACAAGACCCTGAAACAGAAATGAAATATAAATACATTACTGTACAATGCATATAACAGGGAAAACTTAAAATTATTCTTGCTTATCTTGTTAGAGGTTGTCGGGATAACAAGTGATGAACTGAACTAACAGTTTAGATAGACAAACATGATGTTGCTAAGGTCAGCCTCGATAAATGGCGGGTGATTTTGCTCACGTGACTTCCCTCTCGGGATTGTACGTAAATAATATATATTTCTTAAAAGAAATTTATTTTTGGGTAAATATATAATTATGTAATCGTTCGTAAATAAGAAAGTTATCAATGAAATAACATCTGATTCAGCAATTTGAATATCAAACTACAAACTCTTATATAGAGCTCCGTACGTTCCGTAAATATCCGTACTTTTCCGTGATATGCATATGATATGACTTCCGTAATCAGCTAACAGCGCAGTAAATTTTAAACCAAAGTCCATGAAAAAATTGAGTTATAGAGCCCGTAAGCTAAGGACCTTTCTGCAATCATTTAAAATTGTATGTACTGTTTTTATTTATGTTTTTATAATATGTTCTTATCGTATGCGACATTCAAATAGAAGATTGATCTTGTCTGTCCTGCACTACTTTGCCATAGCGCATTTTTACAGTTGTTATTCGCACATAGCACAGTTAAATTGTCTGCAGTGTTTGAAATGTGGTATGCTAACTTAGGCCTAGGGAACTTTCAGTCCCCAGGCCAAACATCAAATGTTATGTATCTCATGGACCGCATCTTATGTCGTTAATGTAGTTTAGTCAAGCATCAAAGTTAGCAATGACCTGGTATGTATGTGTTTCGTCAAATTTGCTAAAAACATTTGTGTACAGTGTGAGCGTGGATGGACACACACACTTTGATCGAACTTGGCATTGCTGAATATGTTGCTATTAATAATGACATTCTGTCGTCAAGCTTGGTTTGACCTTGACAATATGAAAATATTATTTCATCTTTGGTTTCAGCATCCGTTTCAACATTATTTACTTTACCAGATGGATCAGAAGAAGACCCTCACCCTCCCTAAAAATCGACAAATTTCTCTTCTAATTGACAACGAGGCTCAAACCCATGACCCTGAATCAGTGACATTTAACCTTTCGACCAGGAAAAATTTCTTAACAGTTACTGGTCATATGATCCTATTGCAATCCGGCTCAGCGACTGAATAAAAAAAACAGGTTACACCGTGTGATTAAATGAGACATTACCTGATTGGTTGTGTTTACAAAAGAAAAATACCTGTCTAAAAAAATATTGCAGTGTGTTCTGTACGTATATGACTGATTTACATAATATATAACACTAAAACTGTCATAAAATAGAAAGTGTACACTTGTGGTTTAGACCCCTAATTCTCAACTGATTCTGTGGGGGTACATTTTGTAGTTGTCTCCAATTCAAAACTGAAAAAAAGCTTGGTTGGTTATGCAAAACAAAACAAGCATTTTCTGGTGTCCCACAGACTTATCTGATCGAACAAAAATATTTCACTGGTCAACACTCGATATGTAGGTATGATACAGGGTCACATTTTGACTAGATTTATAATGAAAGTCAGTGGGAAACATAACAGGAGTATCAGACCTACGTGTAAATACATCATTATCAAATCATGCGGAGAAGGTAATTTACAGTGGCAGAATCGTGTAATGTTAACGCTGCTGTGGATTGTCAACACTTTTGTTTTATATTATAACTATAGAAAAGCTCATCATTTCTTTATTCAACTCGGCTTATAAGAAGTCTTCACCTACACTGTTCAATCAAACGATGTACGTGACTATAGAGAAATACAAATGTAGAATAACTTTACAAAGGGCGTGTAACTATAATGAGTCTTACTGTCAACTTATATATGACTTGTTAGATTGTTTTTTTTAATAATTCCATTATACAAGCTTAATTTGAAATGTAAGAAGACAATTATTATATGTAGTGAACTCTGTTCAAACAAGGCATGTGTCACACCCAGCTGAAAGTAGCTTCTTATTGAAAACTAATACGTAACTAATGCAAACAATACTAAAACATATACTGGAAACCTCGTCTAAAAAGATTCAGTATTTTACAAATGAGTCTTGCCATGAGTAAACTACAATTACCAATATGTTAATGATATCACTGTGGATAAACGTTTACGGATGGTACAATGTTTATTCAACAATGTAACGAAACGGTTAACGAACACACGAATTAACGCTACTTTGTATTTTCCTGAAACTTTGCAACATCAGAAACTGAAAACGAACACTGAATAAACTCACTAACAACGTACGTGTTCGACTGAAAAGAATTATGGCATGCAATTTGAAAAACAACTCTAATTTACTGTACTTGTCATGTATGGTTAATTAAGCGCTTGGCTATTTGCCGTCCACTAGTCTCATTAATTAGGAATCTCAAATCTCATGATCGAGATCGATTTGTTTGTGTTTTGTATTTATGCGAAAAGACTAGTTAGAGCTGGTGTATGTCTGTAATGCTGATTCGTAGAAAATATCAACAGCTGAATAATCTTTCAGTACTGATTTTGCTAGTTACTCTGCATACCTGGAATTTAAATGCAGTATAACCATGGAAATACACTATTGAGTCTTCTAAATGATGAAAGACCTAACTTAAGGTTTCTCCAAATGCCTTCATCGTATGCAATTCCCTTTTCACAATAATAGGAACAAAATGATGTTTTTCCAGGTGATTGGCCTTGTCCGCAGAAGGGCAGCGACATACAAGGAATAGCGACACAGTAAAATGTACATTAAATTGGCAGAATAATTAAGGTAAACAAAACTGACTGACGTTTTGTTTACTGTTATCACTGGAGGAAGCATGTCAGTAATAGGTTACTAAATGGCCACACGTGAGCATAATGACGTTGTGCGTAGGGTGTCAGTATGTGACGGGAAAAGGAGAGTGCAAAATCCCGGAAAAGAAGTATTTTATGTAGCCCACCGTCATAGGTTGGACACAAATCACTGTGTGACAGACAATTATTGTGTGAATTCACTTCAAAACTGGTCCATGATTCAGGTGTTATGGCCCAGGACACAATATATTGCTATAAAGTCCAATATGAGAGGTTTTGAGTCTAAAAATGACCTTGAGCTTATAGATAGCAACCACGGTGTTGCACTTGACAACCACTGATGTTGAAACAGTGCCATGCATGTACATCGTAAGTGTGACCTTTACCGTGGGCGAATCCTGCTTAAACTGTAACAAAAATGATGCAACATATCTCGTTTGTCCCCAAAAAATGTTCCGTTTACATACCTTATATCTAATGTGAATGAAAAATACCGTTGTTTATTTTTACACGCTTGTTTAATCACATAAAAACTTCCACTCAGTGTAAACATCAATTTTGACTGATTTATTTTACTATCGTTAAAATTCCAACCAAATCAGAAAATGTACACAAAGGGCGTTGTCGAAAAGCTAATTGTACTCCGTTACATAAAGATCTGCTAATTGATTAAAAGATAAGTGGCAACGATTTTCCTGATAATCACAAAAATATTCAGAAAAGTATCGAATAGATTTCTGGAAATTCTTCTTCATACACCTCAGTGTTGAATACTCATCTATTTGCGCTTTGTGTAAGGCAAAATTGTAAACTATCTTACATGTCAATGTCTTCTAACAGAACTTGTGAACTCGGCTTATCCTGGAAATAAATACGTTTGCAAGTGACGACAGAAGATAATCAATCTCGCAGAAGTGCTAAATATATATGGAAAACCCCCAAGGGATACACCAGACTTGTGCAGTTTGTAAAAGAAATTAGAAATGAGGAGGACACATTTGTATTGGTTATGCTGAAAGAAAGCAAAGCTATCACCCTGTCTGAAAATGCCTCGTAGAATCTTTTCAATAACATACGGTTTCTTCTTTGTTGTATTTATACAACAATTTATACTAATCAATTTTATTCTCGATTGCGAAAGAAGTTCTAGCAACTTAGAGGTACCGCTCCCAAGAACAGCAAATTAAGCATTTCTTTTTTAGATATTTATCTGCTTAATACAACATATATGATTTTTATTATGATTATTTAAATGATATAATTTTGTTAGTAAGATTATAGTATTGGATATATTATTAATTATATATGAAGTATTTGTTATCATTTCCTCAGTCCGTAATTCTTCGATCAGACAAAAAACTTAACATGTTAAACCTATGTTCATAATTAAATGCTAGATTTTGTGAATCGTTAGGTGGTAAACTAGAAATTATTATTCAAATGATAATCCTTGTCTATTCTATGTTTCAATAGTTTTTGTTTCAAAGCAATTTATTAGTGTACAATATAAGTTATGTATTTGATAGTTAACTTCTAAAAATTAAACAAAATAAGAAAACTGTCTATAATTTCCTAAATCCATAGCTGCAATTATCCATATTGACTCCTTACCTTGTGTGTAAGGCACTTACAGCGTTCGAGAAACTTCATTCTAGGTTGAACAAATTTTGGGTCGAAATTTCGGCCGAAGACAGTTGACGACATCTCAAAAATTCCAAGAGCCTAGAACAGAAATAGGATTATACTAAGTTATACTTTGTTACTGTTTGTCTGATTTGTTACCAGATTGCTTCGAATCTGGATTATTTCTGTCTACATGTAATCTTTGAATTCTTAATCTGAATGATGTGCGAGAAGAGCCTTCATGATTTAAATAAAAGCCATTAAACTTGGATGTCTAGACTAAAAAGGTAATTAAAACAGGTTGAGTGTCCCTATAAAAGCAACTGGCTACAATATATCATGCAATCGGGAGCATTTAAAATGGTGTTCATATAAGGTATCAGAACATTACACGTTATACAGCGATTGTAATTGGTTTAATAACTCCTGGCAATTGATGGTAGCCTCATTTAAGTTTCTATAACATGTAACATTCAGACTATTTGAAAATACAATATATGTCGCCTGGATATAAAAATTGAATACACAGTAAATATTTACTAGATTACAAAACACAGATTCATGTAGTTTGTAGAACTATGCATTGCTGCTGAAGACATTATGTATGAAAAATATCGTTTAGCTTATAAGATTTGCTTTTGAATATAAAAAGCAAAAACAAAGAAAAAACACCAGATAACAACAACCTTTTAAAAAAGAACGTGTCACTTCGGCTTTTGCTTAAAAATAATAACATCTGCCCATTCCAGGTGAAGACAAAAACAAAATGAAATCTGCAAGAGCAATATATGATGAATAATGCGAAAGCAAATGTTGTTGCTGTATGGGTTTAATGTCCATTTCATCCGTGTGTCGGTCATTTGTACAGGCGGGCAGTTTATCAAACAATCGTTCTTTAAAAGGAGAAGTACAAAAGCCAAAGCCAACCGTCTCATATAAAGACTCATGGTCGGTAGCAGGGCTCGAACCAGAATGACCCCCGATCAATGAGAGGTTACGGTGATTTCAAGTCAGCGACTCTACCTGCTTGTTCGCCGAGACGGACAACGAAACCAAAACTTTAGTCTGAGAATTGCTCGTTAAATTTTATCATCAAGCGACGAAGGTGACCAATTAACATTCGTTTTAATAAATATACACTTGTTGGTCGGGCGTGGCCAATTTTAACCCTGGGGGTGACTTGAACAATTTGGTAAAGAGCCACTTGACAATGCTGTAAACGAAATATTAAACCTCTGGATTAAACGAGAAGACTGTTTTGTTTATACTATTTTATTATATGTCAATTGAGTGAACCCAAGGATATGGTCAATATTGACCCAAGGGGCATGGTTTGATTAACTTGATAGAGGTACACTAGACAATGCCACAAACCAAATATCTAAGCTCTAACCCTTGTGATTTTAAACATGTCATTGTAAATTAAGATAGGAGGCATTGAAGCAAAATGAGATCGACAGACGGCGGACTGACTGAAGACGGTCATCCAACGGTTCTAAGATCTCACCATGAGCACTACCTGCTTAGATGAGCTTTAAAACAATCGATCTTTATTCCTCTGAAATCGAAGTCCTTCGTAAAAAAGACAATCGGCTCTTTGACTTCCATTATTGCACACGCAGCCCTTTATCCTTTATAAACCAGTTCTTAGCGGCAGTTTGGGCGGATACATTAAACAACTATCTACAATATTTCAATTGCCTGAACCAGGATCATTACAATTATCCTTCGTTATTCAAATGTGTTACTGGTAATCCTGTCTGATCTATAAAAGATTACGTAAATATTTTGGCTAATTTTCTGTCTGTATATAATGATTAAATGTTGTTCTGTCAATAACTTCTAAAGATCATTGGAAGAAATATTGACAGGGGAAGATTATCTGCTAATTCTTGCGGATTAATCTCAATCATGGAATCAAATGTTGTTGTGAATCGTGAAATACTTCTCCAGATCTTTTCTTTGAAAATGTTTCGGACTTAGAGAAATTATAATATGAATGGTTAAATGCAAATTCACACTTACTTATTTCAAAATAAGTCAATACGCGTAATTGTTGAAATTTCGGCAAGTTATTTATGGACCAAACCTAATCGCCGAAATTAACATATAAATGTAACCATTAACCGAATTACAAAATATTATCAGGTCATTTGAAAGTGAAACACAATCTACTTGATTGACATAGATCGTTAACGAACTATTTTACATACACTTTTAGTTTTTAGTCGGGCAGTAAAAGAATGTTGTTTAAATGAGAAAGTGATGAGGTTGTTCATGTCACAAACCATTCGAGTGGCTAATACACCACCTCCTATGTGGAGTAGTAGTTCGAGCCCTTTTACCGATCATGTCTGAAAGTTTGATGTTGTACTGTTGTACTGTAGGAAAGTAAGGTACACTGGCCGCCTGTAAAATTAAATGAAATACGGTTGAAATGGGTGTTAAACCCAGGAAAAAGATAAACAATATGATAAATACACATGTAATTTCTGTAATTGAGCTATCAATTCTAAACTTAATAAAAATAACAGGTTCGTTTCTTTATAATATATTCTGTAAATATCAAGCTTAAGAAAACATAACTATTTCTGGAAAATGTTTTCCTTCACGAGTAAAATCTTTTAAAAATACTCTACATGTCTAGGAACCGTAAAGAGTATTCCCGCATGTCTTAGATTGTCACATTTTACAATTGCTTGTAGATCATGACTGACTCATATACTTTAAAGGATAATCCATCCTAGAAATAAATGCTATTTGCAAAAAACAAACACAACATAGCAACCCTTTCCGTTGACGAAGCGATGATTAGAATGACAATAATAAAAAGGAGTTACTGCCGCCATTAATGTTTAAAAGAAAATATGTTTGGCTTCATAATTTAGACAAATTTAGAACCAGATCATATGTTAACATAAAAAGTGAAATGTCTGTTAATGGTTAGGTACATGTAACTGTTTTTATCTACATAGAATGAATAAACTTAGGTATGTTGCTGAGATGTTTACTTTAATATTGCCAGCCTCTGTTGAAGTAACACCTAGAATTGCTTGTTCAATGAAATCTTGACGTAACCATAGAATTGCTTGTTCAATGAAATCTTGACGTAACCATAGAATTGCTTGTTCAATGAAATCTTGACGTAACCATAGAATTGCTTGTTCAATGAAATCTTGACGAAACCATAGAATTTCTTGTTCAATGAAATCTTGACGTAACCAACTGTAACACCTACTTCTTTCTGTTCAGATTTTATATCTAAATGTCTTATACATTATGTGCTTACATGTTAAAGTCACACAATAATTCAATAAACAACACAATGTCATGATAAGATATAATGGAACATGAAGTATTTCCGAGAAACAGGAGAACTCCCTCTGATAAAACAGTCCAATTTTGCTGAAGACTAGAATGACAAAATCTCAGGGTGACGATTTTAATATCCTAGAGTATTCGGGCATTGAGTACAACGAAATAATAGAAATAGTTTGTTGAAGTTCATTTGACCTGACATAATTATAGACACATAGACTGTTAGAAATGATTGCAGGACCTTTTAACAATAAGCTTTTCAGCTCTTCTGCATGTTTCACTCGAATATCCATGACTTAGTGTTTTCCCAAAGAAACGCAAAAGATCGTCTTTCCTTTTAAGGAATGCTGTAAAAACATGGCTTTTAAAACCATATGAGGAGAGGACAAGGGTGACAGGTCATAAAGTACGCATTTGCTGCAGGCCATCGATAACATAGTCCGTAGGGATATGCTGTCAAACTTCCCGGTTAATGAGAATCATCGTTTCTGTAAAGGGTCTTTGGAGTATCATTACCGATTTCTTTACAAAGAGGAAAGATGTCATTGTCTAGTTTAGAAGTACAGAATGCCATGTTAAATGGAATTTGAAATTATATCGTATTGCTAATGATCCTCTTCTTGGTATATAAATCGTTACTATGTACAGATGTTAGAGCGCAACGGTCGTATCAACTTCAATCGATCTAAACGAAAGGCTAAAGACAAGAAAACAAGTGATAAATTAGGCATTTACAAAGAAATTAGAAAATTCAATGAACAACTGCAACGTTAACCGGGATATCATTTCAATGCAATTTTGAATTGTTTTTCGAGGAATGTTTTAAGAAATGAATTGCTGTGATCTTTAAATCAAAGCATTCACTTTAATAAATGTCTAAACAATCGAATTAAACCACATAAGTATGTGTTAGTTAGGAAAGTATTTGAGATTATTGTAAATAGTACTGATGGAACAATATGCAAGGTGTCGGCAATCGCTACAACAGACTTAGATTACAATCGATTTTTCTGTCGCAGTTAAATGAGCTTGAACAATTATAACACTTTAGCAAAAGCAATAGTTTTTCTCTCAGTCTGTTTAAAGTTGTATCTGACCGATTGAATTTGCTAATTTGTAACAGACTTGGAAAAACACTGAAGTAGTTTTGTTATTTCTTTGTTGATTGTGAATTGATTGATATAAATTTTGTTCGTCAAAATCTCCTAGCTATACTAGTATCAAAATACCTTAGTAAGTGTTGTATAACATGACAATAGCAGAGACGAAGTCTGTATTAACATTTGTCATCCGAGTATTGCGCAATATATAAATTTTGCTACATCACAACGGCTAGACTCCTCGTATTATTTCACTTATTTTCCCATTCTTTCTATTATTTTTCATATTAAATATAAGCATAGATAAAGCTCCTCGGCATGCTTTTCTGGAAGAAAACTAATTTGCTTGCTATTTCATGTTGTATGATGATTTACAATGTAGCAGTTGAATTTTCTCGTAAAACTCTTAAACAATATGGAAAGGTATCGCTGTGGGGATGAGAACGTACCCGTATGCCTAAAGTAACAAGAAACGATTTGAGAAATTTATGATAACACCGATTCTACATTTGATAAATGTAGTGCATCTGGGTGTCAAATGAAGAATGATGTTTTATGTATAATAGGGAAAAGTTGCCAACAGTCTGGTTCAATACAGACTGTAGTTGGATCTTATGAATATGCTGACTACGGTCTTAGACTACTAGTTGTAGTAAACTTGTTTTGACAAAAATATTTCTTACAGGGAGGGGCGCAGGGTATGGAAACTTGATTTTGGATCGCGCAATGTTTTATAAACGACATGAAGGTTTAGTAATTTGTGAATGTGTCTGAAAAAGTAAATACTTTGACCGGTATGGCTAACATAACTTTGGATGGTACCTGCAATGGTTATTTATCTACGTACTTTGAACCACGTTGCAAGTTCCATATGGCCCTTGTAGTTGCTTATCTTAGAATGGTCCTAGACTTAGTGTGTTGGTTATTAATTACACTCGAACTTAACGATAATGTTTCCGTTTTAGCTAATTCATGTCCTACATAATACCAGTTTGCCAGTCTGGATGTTGACATGTAATTCGTCCAACAACAAATACAAATACAATTATATGACATGTAAATATGAAATCCTGCCATTCGCATTATGTATTGTAGCATAAACTTGTACTATTTTATTTTGAATTCATTGTTTCTATATTATTATCAGGCTGTTACCGCAAAGAAAACAGTACAAAGTGTATTAGTAATTGTATCTTTACTAGTGGAGAAAATGTATCATAAAGTGTATCATAAACGTTTGATCACATATATTTTTGGACGTAGCTTTCTTAGTGTTTCGACTAAGTTAATACCTTAAACATGATAAGAAACGGTAAATAACAATAAAGAGCAACATTCAAACTTTAAAAAGATAAAATACACGTCGCCTGCAGATATTTTAAGGAAGGTATTAAACTTAAATAAATGCACAGATCTATATGAAGTATTCTACAAGTTATGATTGAAACATGTAATACGAATGTTTCGATTTGTTTCTAATCAGAGAACTCAAGGAATACTGGTCAAATGAATAATTAATGATAATTATTATAAAGGAGAGCTGACCAAGTCTTTTTCTTTAAACAGAGGTGTTTTGCGAATAACGATCAAATGGCTAACAGCTTTCATCCTGATTTGTCGTCTGCTGCGGTGTGTAACTGTTTGGAAAGTTATACAGATTAATGAACACTAAGCAGGAAATTCATACTATAATTCTTCCTCACGCGAATAAAACTTGTTGTTAATAATACATGTAAATATCACACTAAGCAAATCTAGTGAGCAGAAGAACAAAATGAAAGACTAGCATTGGTTTTGACAATATTGTCTCATCTTCAAATAATTTCTGACAGATTGTCATCTTTTACATATAGTACCACGGGGTGTAATAAGAATTTTTTTAGCTATATTTTCTAATAAATTATTAAGAGTTAACGATTTTTTCCTTTCCAGTCTTGGGTATGTATTTGGTCAGAATAAGTTACATTGAATTACATACCGGCACTAATGATACACATAGAAACGAGACACACAAACCTGACAAGTCAAAAAAGTTAAAGCCTATGTGCCGTTAAGCTTCTTGTAGGCGGACTATCCCACCCGACCCGGCTGAGCTGTGTTATCATTTTACCTATAACAAAACGTTATTTGGGCAGCATCATCTAACCCGTGTAACATATCGAAACCCCGTGCTGAACAAAGACAATAAGGACACATTTAATGCAACGCAACGATTTAAAAAAAGTTAAACAAAAAGTCAAGCAAGACTCGAACCTGCATACGCTGGATTGGTAGTCACATGCCTGATCCACTACACCATTGTGGAATGCGATATCTTGTATAGTTCAAAATAGATATTTTATATCAATCGCTTGTTATATTTCTATCCGAAGATTATCGACCACATACGAAATATTCATGAGTGCCAGTTCAATATTGTCGCATAATACGACGGAAGAACGTCATATATAAATACCGTTATATAAACTTAAACAACAGAAGACAGATCATATCTTGGGTTTTCCGAAATATTTTCCATGTACATTATACATAATAAATAATTATGAATAATTAATATCGTTGATAATTGTCTTTACTACGTGGTGCGCGCCACTTAAAACACAGAATATTAAATGTCAGATCAACTTTGACTAGCTATATGTGTATTTTGTATTTCGCTTTGATTTATTACCCGAAACAATCGGAAAGCATTGTGGGTCATCGACCAATGAACATTAAATTGTATCTGCCGTTATGATAAGAAGTGTCAACCTGATTCGTTTACGACATATAAACATGCAGCTTATTCCATCATTAATAAAATTATTAAAGATCAGTGATACATGTATAATTACTAAACACCCATTCATACAGAACAGTCCACGTGGTTTCGTAAGATTCGTTTTGATGCTAAATACGTAGAAAACTGACGTACCTCCCGCTTTCGTTACGAAAAATAAATGAAAAACCTTAAATGTCAAACAGACTTGTCACTTCAGATTTTCCTGGAAATAATTATGTTTTCGCGTTCCAAGTGAAGACAAAGAAAAATTAATTAGCCAAATGCTTGAAGTCCTTAATTATGGGGAAAACACCCGAGGGATGCAGAAACTTGTGTAGCTTCTGAAATTATTTAACGAGACATCTTTTAACTGCGGATTACGAGCTCGTAACGACAGCAAAGATTTCCGTGACATCTTATCGATTGACGTTACGTCGTGTTTATGGTAAATAAGTCGGAATTAGTTTTGAATATCAGACAAATATGAAACAGGTACTAGCGTGTGAAACACAAGTGGTCCTAAGATTTAGTAAGTTCTCCCCTATTTCTCCCGGCCGCGTATTCGATAAGTCATTTGTTGATCGAAACTTGTGACAGCATTAAAGTAACATTTATTGAATAAAATATAGAAAGGTTTCATGTATATGAAGCAAAAACAGCGAACTTTCTTTGCTTAAGATTATCATGTTAAACTATTATACCTACAAGTTTTGACTTTAACTTAACAAGACTGGGAAAAAAACGATCAGTTTTAATTTACGCGAAATATAAAAAAAAAACATTAAGATGTTTTTGTCCTATTGGAACTATATAACCGAAACACAATCGTATACCGTTTTTCTCCTTTATAATATGTTCTGTAAGGAACAAACACTTTCAGAGCAAATAACCTTTTCCTGAGATTGTATTTCTGTAAGAAGCGAATTCTATTAAGAGCAATCTACACAACAGATTGTCACTATTGATAAATGGTTGAGGATTCATAGCCTTCAAGAAAAAGCACTCATCCTAGAAAATTAATGATATTTTATGACAGAAGTAATTTACTCTGTGCTCCAAAAAATCGTTGCATAAGAAACAATTATATTTTCACTCAAACGCTGTGCTTTGAAGTAAATTATGAAAGAAAGGCCAAAAAAGCAGTCAGTCGTTAACTTAGTGGAAAGCGAGAATTGAATTAACTATTTAAACGTATTTTGGGAATTACAGTTGTCAATCAGCAAATGCATATATGTCTAAATTCTGTATTGTCATGCTTCATAATATAGACAACTTCAATGCTAAATCTTATTGGAATAAATCTTGTGAGTGGTACAAATGTATAGGCAATTGATCATACTCTCATAGAATGCTGCACAAAGGCTACGTTGCTGAGCTATTTATACTTGATCTTTTATTAGGTCCAGTCTTAGCACCTATTCGTCTATTGCTTCAGGGGAATCAATTTGACATGTGAATATGTACATGTAAGCTACCGAAATTAATCCTTCTTATGCATCTTGAATCAAGCTCCTTCTGCATCAAGAACTGAAAAGCATGATTGCAAACGATGTCACACAACCAACATACATAAGCAACACACGAAAACATGTGTATATTAAGAACACGTCCATGTAATTCCCAAGAACAACGAGAACTGTTTCCATGTACCCAATATTTTTTTCTCAAAACTAGAATGATCATTTTCATGATGAGAAATTATTATATTGAATATAAGGAAAAAAATTATTGAAGTTCTTTTTTGACTTAAAGTTTATAAATTTATATACATTTCATAGAAACGAGTTGCAGGTGAAAAAAAGAGCTTCTGCTCTTCTGCATCTTTTCCTCGCATTTCTGCAATATAAAATATTGTGGTGGACAAAAGAATTACAAGTTATCGTAGATGCTTTAAGGAAGACAAGCGTAAAAAGGAGTAAAACACAATGGCTTTTAAAACTTTATAAGGACTAGACAAGGATGACGGGTCATAAAATACACATGCTGCAGACCATCGATAACAAAGTCCATAGGGATGTCCTGTCATTCTTACCGGTTAATCAGAATCATCGTTTCTGTAATTGGTCTTTTGGGTATCATTAAAC
>JAFMSR010001475.1:0-27704 GCA_022818135.1 Saxidomus purpurata
AAAGATACATAATAAGCTTGAAAACTTAAAAACACAAAGGAATCGTATACTTGAAACTATTCAGATGACGCACGGTGTGAATGGGGAATACAGACCCCGTTCAGGCGATACTTTCAGTGATGAGGTGAAAAAATACTTTTACTGTGATAAACTCGAATTAAATTTAACGTTATTATTTGACACTAACACATGCTAATCACAAGCATATACACGGAAATACTGAAGGATTGTATTAATGTTTCTTAGTAACCTTTAGAAGTATTTGTAATTCATATTAAGTCGCCACTGGAGTATCTGAATTAATTCTATTAGAGTTGAAGGCATGGCACCGTCTTTTGTTACTATTTACATGACGGGAGGGTGTAAATCCGATCTAAACACTATAGAAAAGCACTGGTCAAAGATCACATTAACCTATAAATTGTTTCAGGCAGATAAAGATGAGTAGCATTTGAAATAGCCAATTCGGATATATAAATTGCTTTATTGAAAACATGAGCCTGTTAGTAAATAAACGTATCCATGTTTAAAAAAAGAAAACGTACAAAGTAACTCCAAGTACATCACAACGTCAAAACTACGTTTGGGGTAGGGGTGAAATCTCGTGGAATTGTAAAAATAGTAAGCCGGTGACCCATCCTTTTTATCATATCAAATGAACGTAAAATGATTTTTATACAGCATATCAAACGTATGCGTTTTTTCATCGAGCTGATTTTTCATAACTCCAATTGTAAGGCAAAATTTTAAGCAAAACCCTGATAGAATTTTCCCGTTTTGACGTCACATAATCGCGACTAGCGTATCGAGCGTCGTAATGTTTTCATCAAATCAAATTTTATACCATTATAAAGAACGTCTTAAATGCAAGGCGCGTGTTATTTTATATTGTCTATAAATTTAAAATTAAAAGCGCGGTGAAGGAAAACTCGAGGAATAACATGAAATAGCGTGCTGTGCAACAAGTGACGTCAGTGGCAATGTTTGAAGCATAAACAGCATAGAAACCGTAAGAGATATCAAAACAAAGAAATCGGAATAGCTTCAACTATGCACAGTGTAAACTTCATGAGAAAATTCGAACAAAATATTTCAGGCGCATTCCACCTTAATGTACAATGTTGAGCGATATAAATGACACAACATCGTCAGACATTCGGATTTATGTTACGCAGGCGTGCTATTTGTTGTATTTCCACGGTGTAGAAGGTGGGGGGGGGGGGTGTATTTCCACGGTGTAGAAGGGGGGGGGCGGCAAGAACTGTTACCGAGTTTATGCCAAGTCGCCATCATATGAATCAGATTGGATAACACTATAATATCTGGATGACAGTAAGTGTCTCAATATTTCAAGCCTGTTGATGAATGCTCTCATTTGTTAGATTTCTCATTTGTATATTTTTGTTTAAATTGATATGTATTTCAGAAATTTGGAAACAAAAGAGTATACATTATATACTTATTCATTATAACAAAATCGGCTGTACATTTGTTCGTGTTTGCACTTATCTGCGTTACACTAGTATATATTATACAAACATATCAAATCCACAGTGTACTATTTAAATGTGTAATTGCTGTGTACTTATTATGATACGTTAAACTGACAGCAAATACCGTTCAAAATCATATTCTCTTGAAGTTAGAGTTTTGTTGTGGTTTACGTTCTGTGAACGGGATTAAATTGGTAGAATGTTAACCATGCTTGCAGCTAGAGTGGCAGTTGTGCGACATGCAGTTTCGCATACCACCTCATCCTGACTCAAGCGCATGTCCCTATTATTCCATATATGAGGGATGCAAATGCATTAAATGATAATAATTTGATACCTCCCTAACCAAATTCTGAAAGAATCCCCTTCAAATAAGGTATTATCAAATTGCTGCGATATAAGTTTGCCAACAAAGTGAAAATTTAAAAAAAAGCCGTTTCTTTTTATTGCAAAAAAAAAGATATCTGTTTCAGTTCATTGGTATTTATTAAAGAAAAATTATCTTAATAATTTGAAATAATTTTACAAATATAAAAACTGTTGTTACAGTTTTATTATTACCAAAATTTGTGAATTTGAAAATAGGGGTTGCATTAAATTATTTATAAGAGCTTTACGTGCATAATAGTTTTGTTGTTAACTTTAATCAAACAATGTCTTATATATTACTCTAAATGTCCTGAAAATTTCATTTAATTACCTTGTGTAGTTTTAAAGTTATAGCGAAAAGAATACTGGAAGCGTTAGAACAGTTGTTACGTTTATATTGCGGCAAAATCCGAAAGCAATGTTATCACTTTCGGAATCATTTTAAGTCGTTCTGTATTGTGGAGGAAAGGTCAAAATCGCAGCTTTTGCGGATACTGGGCACAGCTGCTGGTTTGAATTGCCTTTCATTACATCTTAACCGACATAAGATGTATTGATAGACTTCCTTTTTCCTGTAGGCCAAAGAATGCTCTACAAAATTGTCTGCTGGTTTCCAGTGTTCATGTATCTATCATTTGTTGAAGAATTTCATTTATCTCTGCTGTTACACATGGGATTAAAGTCATTATATTTATACAACTCAAATTTTGTACTGACAAAATCATGTGTTCCCGTTGAGATACACCACAAACATACACAGATTAGCTTCCCTTCAGTACTCCGTGTTTTAATTTTATTCACGGACTCTCCAGTTAAAGGGGCACTCCCTACATCTAGCCGATTATACTATCGAGACATAGATTACGTGTTCAATGAACGTAAAATGATAAATAAATACAATTTCAAAGATGAACCTGTGGCGAAACATGCCTCATTTTACCACAATTAATCAATATAGAGGCTTTCTGTAAAAATCGCATCCACCCATTAACTGTACAACAACAACTTTACATAGATTATTGGATGGTTTACGCTACTGCAACTACGTAACGTTTATTTTAAACCGCCGATTTTATCGATAATGACTAGGAAACTTTTAGGTTAAGTTATAATACTTCCAAAGATTCTATTATTTATGTTTTGAAGGTTATTTAGTTTGGCATCAGTTATAGGGTATGTCCCTTTAAAGATTAAATACGGTGATTATTGATTTTAGATATTCAATTTGTAAAGGATATGCAGATTGATTTCGCGAGAATAAAAAGTATGACTTCATTATGTTATGGCAGTCTGGTCTATAAGTATGGTTTCTTGTCTTTGTCTCAAATGGCCATATATAATATAGTCAATTATGTTAAGCATAGTTCGGAGGCTCGATATTGTTTGGGAATTTTTACTCTTGAATATCAACTGAGACATTTCAAATGAAACCGTCGGCGATTTAAAATTAAGCGAATCAGAATATTTGTCGGTATTTGACATTTTTCCTATCAGGAGTTTCTACGTCGTCGAGATAAACTATAGCAATTACCTCTAATATTCTCAAGAAACGGATGTCCTCTAGCTGAAATAACGGATACGTTAGATTCCCTACACAGAGTTGTAATTTGCACAATCTGAAATGAAATGAAACTATTCACATGATCAGAATGTAAAGTAAGCAGGCTGTGTGTTGACATACAGAACTTGAATGAATTTTGTTAATTTACATGATATTCAGCTTTGTATTCAATAAGAGAATACCAGTTTATGTCTGTTAAGTAATAAAAATTATTCGCCGGTGTCACTTTTGTATTTTCTTCAGAAGTCAAAATTTACAAACTTTTCACGCTATATTTCTAACATGTACTTATCGATTTAAAAATCAAAGTTAGCAATGTTTCTGGTACAAACAAAGTTAAGGGGAGCGGTGGTGCAGAGGTTAAGGTGTCGGCCGCTCATCCCGGTTGCGGGTTCGAACCCCACTGGGGTCACGACCGTACTTCCTCATATTGCACAAGTGGTTTTTCCAAGAAGCGGACTCGAGAGTGACTCAATAAGCTACAAGCTTTCTTCACAATCGAGCTTAAATAAATTAGTATAATCTAAATAAAGTTAGCAATGTGTTTGGTACAAATAAAATGTCATTTCTTGGTAAAATAAGAGCTATTTGTTGTTGTGCTAGTGGGACTTTAATAAGAAAAATATTACTTATTGACTTATTCAGACGAAACCTACAGAAGAAACGTGATAGTCTCTAGTGTTAAGCACTCCTGTAGCTACGATACATACATTTTCTACGTGGAAAGTGACCCCATATTTCCATTAAACACGTTACAGTTAAAATGTTTTGTGCACGATGACGAACTTTTCTGTGGAAACAGTTGTAATCTTTTTCAAAAGACGTTTCCTTACAAATGTCGGCGTTGTATATTCGTCTCTTCGGACCGTTGTGGTATTCGAAAACATGCTATAACTTTTTTTCATTTCTGAACGGAACATGATAAGAGTGTCAACTGAATTCCTTAAAATATATTATCCAATGATCATCGTTCTAATTCTGATCAAAACACTTCTTCCTCAGACTAATGTAGAAAATGCCCGAAAGTATTACTTTAAATCTTTTAAGGCTTTACAATATTCCAAATAATGCTCCAGATCTACTAACTAACTATAGCTTTGTTTTTCCCGGAATGTTGCAAATTCTTAATTACAACAAATAATCGTTTTAAGAATGTTTGTCATGTCGGGATCCTGATATTTGACCGGGAACAGAAAACTGTTGAGGAGTTTCGTATGTACAACATATATTTCTGTTGGGAATTTTGATATCTGCCCCTGGCTTGTACTCTTTAATGTTGGATTTACTTAAGAAATAATATCCGTTCCAGCAGTGTTCATCGTCTAATAAACATGATAACTGCGCATCAGAAAGACAAAGAGTTGTTTATTAGACGATAAAAACTCTAAAAAGGATTTTATTTGGATTCTAATATGACCAGATATTATAATAGATGAATACATGTAGATGCAAAGCGTTATTTTCTACGCGGATATTTGGCTAAATATGACGTCATTTTTGACGGCATGTCGGCCGCGTGTTGTTGATGGCATAATGAAACCTTATTTTTCTACTTATTTTATATAGAGACAAAATCGTGACTCATAATATAATTTATATCTATTACAGTTTTGTTCGGAGAAGGAAGTTAGCAACAACACACATTACCCGACATTTGCGCGGACAAAGCCAACCGATTCGCAGATTTCGAAAAGTGTTGTATCTATATTAAAACAGTTTCATTGGAGAAAAGTTACCTTCGTTCACACAAGTGAATCTGTCTTGCAACATACGGCTGCTGCAATATATGAGGTATATATTTTATTTTATTAAAAGCTTTATAAATAAAGTTTATTAGTCTGAAGCGTCAAATTTTATTTAAAGTAGCTTCGGCTCATAATTATAAGGCGTTGACTGCGTAGGGCTCACCGTTAAACGTTTTCTAACTAGTTTTTCAACATTGATGGGGGAGGGGGGCGGGGGCGGTAAATTTAGGATTCTCATTAAATATTTTGATATTGTACTGATTCAAAGTTTGAGTGTGAAACTTGGGTGAGTATGAAAAGTTTAAAATCACGGAGCAATCTTGTCATAATGCCAACAAAAATTTGTAGCTATGGGGGTAATTAGTACTTTATGCATGGAAGTCAAGGTCGCGTTTCAACTTAACAACTTAACCAAAGAAAAATGTATGGTGAGTGCTACGTAGGAAACTTAATGGAGAGGCGGATACTTTGGTCTTGAAATTAGGGTCACTTGGATCGATGTGAAAGGGTGTGTACATTTAAAGATTTAGAAATAGTTTAGAATGACAAACGCTGACAAAAATATGTGTATAACAAGCTTATGGGGATTGGTCGGGGCGGGGGTAAACGTTTCATTCAGGACCGCGGGGTCACGGCCAATGCTACTGTTTCAAAACTTATAATCTGACTAATCAAATAAATACATACTGTGCTTCTGAAACACAAAATGCAGTGCAAAGGAAAGGATTTGGAATAAATGACAAACTTTTTGGAAGACTATTTTATTAAAAGCCGGGAAATAATTAAATTAAGGATGTAAACACAGTTGAAACAGAAAGTTCCATTTATTATATTTTACCAGGGTTAAAAAATTCTTAACTGTTTGATTTGAGAGCAAAATAATGCAAAGAGTTTTCATTCGGTCCAGAGCGAAATGGATTTGTGATGGAGAAAAGCTTCAGAAGAAAGGAACTACGTGTTTAATATTCATATATAGAGTTCTCTGTATTCCAAGTCGGGTGATTTATTAACCTCAATGAGGCTGTGAGACAAGGATTCATATAAATAAACAGATAATGTCAATTTGGGTAATATTTTACTGACCACCAACTAAATGATGAACAAAAACAATCGTTAGAGGGCAAATAAAGCAATAAAGAGATGCTATTTAGCTTTAAAGTATGCCTAATGACTCTTGTCCAGACAGTAGTGGTTTAACCTTTCTTCAAGATTTTTGGGGGATATCTGTATCAGTTTCTTGTTTGGTCTGATAATTATGTCTTCGACATAGGGGAATTACCAATAACTTATATTTATAATTAAGTGGTCATAACATGCATTCAAAAAAGGTAAGCTTTAATGAAAAAACAGGTGACCCTTTTCTTTTTAAACGCACCCTAGCTTCTGTCTGTACTGTATATATGCTGAAATTTAATTTGTGACGATCTAAGCGGCTTTCTTGTAGGACATTTATTGGTGATAGTATCAAATTGATCTTTATTTTCATACTTTATACGGAAAAAACTTAATGTGCCCGGGATGTTACTAGTCATAGATTTTAGATTAGCGTTTAATTAATTAGGATGGGAATTTGTAAACAAATTGTAACCATTTTATGCCCCGAAGCTCGTACGTCTTTCCCCATGTAGCTATCTGTTCCCGTGTCCGTCCTTCCATTTTTACGTATTCGGGATGTAACTTTGTAATGAAAGATTTTTCATGTAATTTGGCACAAGTGTTAAGCACATTTAGATTGACGTGTCGTGTTCAACACCCACGTCACTACCTGAAAGGTCAAGGTCACACTTTGAATTTAAAGGTAACGGAATGAATCCTGTATGCAGATATCCTGTTTTTGAAACCACAGTTATGAAGTGTGGACTGTGTTTATAATTTTGAAAACAGAATTTCAAAAATGCCCTCAGTTGACCCTGATTGTGATATTTTGACCAATTTTTTTTTCTAGCCACCATGTCCCTCTTGTTTCATATTGTCAAGGCGCACATAAGGTGTGCAAGGAGATACACCAAGTGATATGGAGATGTAGTTTTGATTCTGTCTGCCTGCCTGTCTGAACAAATTTGTCCAGACAACTCCTATTATACCCATTGCTTTGATTTTCATAAAATTTTGCAGAAAGCATTAGTATGAAGTCTTGTTGGGCATATTATAGTTTTGGAGCACTAGGTCAAAGGTCAAGGTCATAACAGTGCAAGACAAACGCTCTTTCCTGAAAAACCATCTCAAGTTGTTGTTTATCTTTATTGCCACTTTACTCATTAAAGGGGTATGGTTTTGATAAATACATTAAATATTTTTTATGTGTGTTTTAGCTGATGCAGGTCTACGATATAGAAGTGACATTCAGGAAAATTTACGAAGGTCCTTATTTTCACAGACACACTGTCAATCCATTCATCAAAATAATTCAAGAGACATTTGTGGATACCAGAAGTAAGTCGTGTAACAATAATAATTCCCTTTTTAGCTCGCCAGTGCTCAAGGTGAGCTATCGTGATCGCTTAGTGTCCGTCATCTGTCTGCCTGACTATCGTATGTCGTCTGTTTGTGTATGCAAATAAGCTACCTACAAGTTTTTCTCTAGATCTTCATGAAATATGGTCAGAATAACCCTCTTCAAGAAATCTAGGTCGAGTTCTAAAATGGGTCGTCTCGGATCAAAATTTTGGTCACCATATCAAATCGTGTGTATGCAATAGAAGCTTAATTTTTCATTTGAACTTCATTAAACGTAAGTATTAGTGTTTTGATGAAATCTGTGTTATTTCAGGTTAAAAGATTACATCACGAGGTCAGATCATTGAAAAACATGTGTTTGCAATAGAGGCTGCTTTTTCATTGGATCTTCGTGAATCTTTGTCTGAGTCAGTTTCTTGATGAATTCTATGCCATGTTCGAAAATGGTCCGGTGTCCGTCACACGTTGTACGTGCGCATTTTCCGTCAAACTACATCTCCTTTGAAATCACTATGCAAATGTTGATGAAACTTCCTAAGGACGTAACTTGCATGAAGCGCTATCACAGTTGTTCAAATAATTCCATACCATACAGAACTCTGGTTGCAATGGCAACGGAAAGAAAGAAGTTTAATAAACTTCCTCAAGAACAGGAAGGCCGAGAGAGCTTAGATAGTGCCTCTACCAAGATTGTTCAAATTATTACCCTTTGATCCGGGATGGGGGGTGGTGGGTACTTGTTTTTACATAGGTTTACATTGGAAAATCTTTAAAAATTCTCCTTCCTGAAACCACAAGGCCTAGAGCTTAGATCAATACCTAGAAGACCTCTACCAAGATTGTTAAAATTATGACCCCGCCTCTTCTCTAAAACCACAAGACTTTTAGCTTGAATATTTGGCAAGTAGCGTTGCCTAGTTGACCTCTACCAAGATTGTTCAAATCATGACCCCCGTGTCAAAATTTACCCTATCTGGGGGTCATCTTATTTAACATACTAGACGCTTCTAGAGGGAAAACTAAACATCTTCTTGTCTAGAACAACTGGCATAGAATGACTGACTGTGTCAGTTTGATTTGAGTTTGAATATGGGCTTGTCATGGGTCAACTAGGTCACCTGGTCAAAATCTTAGAAGAACCGTGTTCGCATGTTTACCTACTCTTTGTTGTTTGAAGCAGTGGTAACTCAGGTGAGCGATATAGGGTCATTATGCTCCCCATGTTTAGCTCACCGGAGCACGAAGTCTTTGACCAAGACATCTCAAACTTGGTTGAAACATTGGTCATGGACATGAAATGAACCGAAATTATTTTGAGGTTACTTGGTTAAAAGTCATGCTCATTTTGACCTTGGATTTATAAACCAGTTCTTCTCAATGACATTAGCAGGCTTTGTCCAAGAGGTCTCATACTTTGAAGAGCCATTTGCCTTTAACAGAACATGAACGCTATTAATTTGGTAATCATGGGTGAAAGTTCAAGGTCAAAGTCACCTTCAGTTACAAAATGATTCAATTGACGATGCTGGTACCTTAGATATCAAACTTACCAGGGTTAAAGCGTATAAAGAGTAGATGATCCCTATGGATTTTGAGGTCACTTGATCAAAGGTCAAGATCACAAAGACCATGTATTTAGAAAATGTTTCCAATCAATAACTCAAGAATGCTTTGATGTGATGTCTTTTAACCAGGTAGCAGTAAAATTTAAGATGAGTTGATGATTCCTATTAACTTTGGCATCACTAGGTCAACATTCAATGTCACAGTAACCATGCATATATAACCAGTTCTCGCCCAATAACTTGACAATGCTTTGACCTAAGTAACTAAAGTAAGGGTTATAGTTGATAAAGTGTAAATAATTTCTATTGATTTTGGGGTCACTTGATTAAAGGTCAACAACGGTGCAAAACGAAGTTTTCGGGGGTATACTGGATTCACCCTGTCGGTCGATCCACTTTATAACATACTTAGTTTTTAGAGCGAATACTGAGTTTGTGGAGCGAACTTCATTTAGTTTAAAATAGTCGCTATTACTTTTTCCTGTGATATCACCATAGCCAACTATAAACATATACATGTGACAAAGCGCTACTGTGGGGGTATTTAATCAAAACGGTGAAAGTTGTAGTTAGAAACTGTTTCAGATTAATTGTTCCCCCGTAAACAAAGTTTAAAAGTCACTGGAGTCACCTCGTCTGTCCGCGGACATTTTGTCCACGCAATAATACAAGCACTGGCAAGATACTTATGAAATTTGACACGAGTGATTTGTATCACGTAGGCGTATGGTGAGTGCAAACTTGGTTTAAGTGAGAAAATTGAGAGCAAACTTTAGAAAATGGCGGAAAACGTGTTTTTTAAACGAGGTCAAGCGCATTCATACCAAGGAAAGTCGTTTCCTTTACACTGTGAAATAATATTAATATACCGTTAACCAAGGGGTTATAGATAACCTTCACTCGGTTTTTTGTTTCCAACCGCAAGGATTCGCAGTTTTGAAGTTATTGAAGGTTGAATCTGGTCAGGTGGAAGCTTTTACGAATAGAAACCGAAAGTGCCCCGGGTGTTTTTCAAAATTTTCATCCAAATCGATAGGTGTTGAGGCCAGAGATTGATTGTTTTACGAGAAAATATATGGGAAATATTTACCTGCACTTCACTGCGATCATGAGTGTTTTCATACTCCAATATCTTCGTTTAAACACATTTTGGAGACAAACTTTATACTTTAATACTTTTTAAAGACAAACTTGTCACGCACGATTCACTTAGTATACGACTTGTTTGAGGTTGTCGACATTCCCTGTTAATTTTATTTTATATCTAGTTTCTACGTTTAAGATATATAAACGAAATGAACAAGGTTTAGCAGTGGCTGTGGGCTGATATGGCCGGCTAAAAGCTTAAACAGTATAGAAAACCAAACGGCATCAGCGAACTACTTGGTTTCTATGGCGCTCTCAATGTCGCTATTCAAACAGTTGCTACACAGTTTATATCACTTTTATGTTCAGGGTGTTTTTATGTTTTAAAAAATAATACACTGACCGTGCAGTGAACTGGCATCTGGTCAAACACTTTTAATATTATATATACGTTACACATAGACGAGTCTTATTGGCCAAGATATGTCAACTGCCCTGTCCACAAAAGTAAATGTACTATGTACTGTAATGGTAACGCGCTGGACATGTAAGGATTCGATTTTCCGCTCCTCTAATAACATTAATACATGTCTTTCGAACTAGACCTTAAACCGAAGTCCTACATTTATGTATCTGTGATATACGACGGACTTGCGAGGAACAAAGGGATGTCTCCGGAATGCACTTTCCCTTAATGCTAAAATAATAACCCTCTTTCGAGATGCGTTGGTTATGTGAATTATTCAGCATCAATCAAAATTTATATACATTTTTTTCTGAAAAAGGCTTTTAGGCCGCAACATGTCGATAAATTCCCTGGTATGAATACGCTTGACCTTCACGTCATCCGCCATTTTCTAAATTTGCTCTCAATTTTCTCACTTAAACCAAGTTTGCACTCACAATACACCTACCACCCTGCTACTAGTGTATAAAGTCGGCATGATGCGCTAAGATAATTTTTCCTTGAGTTACCGTCCATTGATTTTTTCAGCAAGTTTTGTGCGCGCTAAAGGCGGTAATTCATTGAAACTGCATGGAAGTAATTGATACCAAGCGTATTTGTGCAAAGCGTTGGTCTGTTGGCCTAGGAAAATTTTTCCGCAGAGTTTCAGCCCTTTTGATTTTTTCAGCAAGTTTAGTCCTTGCTATTTCTAAGCAAATGTAGACTGGAAATCAATGAAACTTCACAAGAGTGATCGATACTAAGCCTTTTTGTGCATATCTTTGGTATATTGCGCTCGGATAATTTTTTTATTGAGCTACTGTCCTTTGATTTTTTTCAGCAAATTTTGTCCGCGCTATTTCTCAGCAACTATTGTTAATGTTAATGAGACTTCAGAGGAGTGATTGATACCAAGCCTATTTAATATACATATTGTCAGTATGTGGCGCTTGGATAATTTTCTATTGAGTTATGGACTTGGATTTGTTTTCAGTAAATTTTGTTGGCGCTGTATCTAAGCAACTACTAGCTGAAATCAATGAATCTTGACAGGAGTGATCAGTACCAAGCCTATTTGTGCACATCTTCGGCATGTTTTGCTCAGATAATCTTTTATTGAGTTTCAGCCCTTTTATTTTTTCATAGTGAGAGATTTTTGTCAGGCTATTTCTCAGCAACCACTGGATGGAAAGTGAACCTGTTCAATGAAATACATAGCAGTATTAGAAACAGCGGTTTCGTGTGTTGCAGTTACTGAGTGGGGGCGGGAACATAAATGCTTTACATCTTTTGTTGTCTTAGTATTAGAAATAGGCCTTTTATGTATGACAAACACGCTTTTGGGACACAATTATGTTATTGTTAAATATATCAAAACGTTCGAGAGAATGATGTTAAAATGTTTAAATATCTGTGTATGGAAACGAGTTTCAGGTAAAGATTTTGTTTCTAAATGGTACTGGATTAAGCTTGAAGCTAAACGAGAAAGTCCATAAGTAGTATATTTTCAAAGTTCCTCTTCAGCTTCAATTTCGGTCGAAGTTATGAAAATTGCTACAATAGATCTACATTTGTATTTTGATGGGGAGGGGATTATGCATAATTGACTGTTTATATCTATTAACAAATAGAATAAAAGTATCATTTTACATGTATTCATTTTTACATCTGAAACAAACAAAACAACCAGCTTGTTATTGAAACACAAAGGATATGGGTTCTGTTAATTGAAACTAATCTGTTAAGATTGTATTTAATTATCCCCCGTCGAGTCAAGTCAAGTCAAGTCAAATACCTTTATTCTCTCATTTCATGATTACAACAAAAAAATGAGGGTTAGCTTGTAACATTGTTTACAGAGACTCAATCAAAAAAAAAGTAAACAATATGAAATAGTACATGTTAAACAATCGAGATTTTGTTTAACGTTGCTTGCAGCATATACTTATTTAACAAAACAACAAGAAATATAAATTACAAAAACAGATCTCCCCATTTAGTTGTTGATAGAGCGGAGAGTAAAAAAAAATATTTAGATCAAATATATTACTGTGGAAATAGTACTTTGTGTGAGAGGAAAACAGTTATACATTATACAAAGTTTAGTTGTATTATATATTTAAAGGTCTCTTACAGTTTGTGAAAAATGAGAACATTTGTGAAAAAAGAACATGAATATGTATGATCTAAGATAGTATAAACATGTACATACAGCTGACAATTCATGTAAAAGAAAACACACAAAAACATATATAAAGAGACGTGTTCATCTCGTTCTCAAAAGTATATTTTTCACAAATTTACACAAGTTTACATATTCAGTTTTGTTACTGCTCCAATTTGAAAATATTCGGACGACGGTAATAATAAGAATTGATATATTTTCGTCTTTCATCGCTGAAATCAGTGCATTTTAATAAGTAGTGAAATTCGTCTTCTATTTTGTTATTACAAGTATTACAAGTCCTAAATTGGCAGACGATGGTTTCTTGTTCGGAACTTTACCATGTAACTTAGAAAGGGGTTGGGAGTTAATAACAAGTATTTTTTCAAATTTGAATTCTTTTTTTAATATTCTGTTAAAACTATTATTACTAGAATTGTCAACAAGCGAGTACCATTCATTAAAAAAATAATCGTGTATTTTTTGCCCAACTGTCATTTTAAGCCATTCACTGTTCTGAAGATAATGTCCATTCCAAACAATTATCATACCGCATTTAATAGGATATTCTTAACGTTTGAATTCTAGGGGTACTTTCTCTTAAGTGTGGCTTTATTTAAATCGTTTGATAATAGATACATGCTATTATAAATTATAGAAGAAAGTATTTTAGGTTGACTGTTTGGATCATATTCATTTGAACGTGACCAGAACGTATTGTGTTTTCCTTCTATTGAGAGAGGCTTACTTCCCGTTTCGCCATAAACCATGTAACTTGGAGTTGACATTTTCATATCTAAAATATGTTTTAAAATTTCAATTGTACCCGTTCAATGACATCTAAATTCCCATATCCCCATATTTCTGCACCGTATACCAATATAGGTTTAATGGTTTTATTTAAAAGATCTATTTTGATATTAACAGGTAGGCTTAAACGATTTGTATTTCTTATTAAACTGCACATTGCCCTTGTCGCCTGTTAGGCAATGTGATTTTAACTAGTAGTAAATGATCCACCTCTATCAAAATAAATTCTCAAATATTTATACTAATTTACAATTTCTAGTGGTTCGTTATTGAAAGTAAGATTATAAAGTCGTTGTCTGCCTTTTGCCAAAAAAATATGATTTTGTTGTATTTACTGTTAGTTTTCAATCTTTACAATAATGTTCATATGTTTTAAGTGCATGTGGAAAGTCTTTTCCTGATTCTTATAAAATTACAGTATCATCTGCATATAGCAATATCAATAATTTAAGAAAAACGTTCATTTCATCCTCTCGTTGACCGGAACGGAGAAAGGAGATAGCAATTATCCCCGTCATTCCGTGTGTGTCCGTCTGTCCGTCCCTTGTTTGCGCTATCTCTAGGCATTTAACAAAATTTACTATCTCGTTAAGATGCGCATGTCGCCTCGATGATTTTCCACTGAGTTATGGCTCTTTCATTATTTATGTATCATACTCTTGTCCACAACCGCTGGCTGAAACTCAACAGAATATTAAGGGAAGAGTGACTATCAAGAAGAGATGCGCATGTCGCATGGCATGTTCTGCTTCGATGATTTTCCACGGAGTTATGTCCCTTTGATTATGTCCGCTCTATTTCTCAGCATACGCTGGCAAATTTTACGATGCTTTACTGTCAGTGGTAAATGTGAATGTTGCGAGACATTACTTATTGCACAAGTCGTGAATAAATTCTGTTCTGTTCTGTTCATGTTCCGCCCAATGATCCAGTTTCAAACTCGACCTAGAAACTTGAACGGAATGTAATATTTAGTATGTATAAGATTTGCACAGATATTAAGTCATGTTGGTTGATAACCTTGGGCACTGCATTAGATTATAATTTGTTGATATTATCAATTGCCCAATTGATTTTCATTACCCTTGACCTTGTCATTTGGAGCAATGGTGTGAGCGATATAGCTCCCCATGACATATTTTTTAATTATTTTTGTAATTTTTCTGTTAGGTCCTATTTTTCGTGTTGTGTCGAAGAAGTTGAAATAATTACTACATTAATAGTTTTGTTGTGCAAAGCTTACCTATTATTTTGTATTGCGTGAGAAACGTTGCAATATTCTATATCAAATATATTTATTCAATAAACCTTTTTATCTACAAAAAATGAACATATCGGTTTTAATAGAGCAATAATTATATTTATTCAATAAAAATATCTATGATGGCTAAAGTATTTATGGACTACAAATATATATATGGTGTATAAAAATAGTTATGGTAAAAAATGGACACATGTATGGTGTATAAATTTAATAATGGACCGACATATAAATACGGTGTATAAAAATAGTTATTGGCTGAAGTATGGTGCGTACGTTAGGTTATTGAACGTGTATGGTGAAATATTACTTGGAACGAGTTGATTTGGCGGGAACAACGAGCTAGCGAGTTGTTCACGCTTAATCAATGAGTTCCAAGTAATATTTTACCATACATGTTAAATAACCTTTTTATTATATACTTGAATATGAACAAAATGATGTTCTATTACAAATCAAAAATTCTAGCATAAAAAGTGCTATTGTTGCCCATTTTGCCGGTGTTTTAAGGAGAAAAAACGTGTGTTAACGGGGAGATTCACGCGCCGTTATAACCCGTTTTCATTTATGCGCAGTAAATGGCCATTGTAAACAATGGGCCTGCCTTCCAAGTCTTACATCATGTACGGCGTCAACAGTGCCGGGCTTAAAAACCGCTGATGACGTAATAAATATGACGTAAACAACACGGACGTTGTCCCGCGCATTATTGAACGTCGTACCAGTAAGAGCTTTTCATTTTTATTTTTATGATGTTTTATGCTTTTTATGCTAGAATAGCGTTAACGAACGCTCGGGACATGTTGGTGCCCTCGCCCTAACGGGCTCGGGCAACAATCATCCCTCGGGATTCTGCAGATGTTATAACACGAAAAAGCGTGCGTTAACCCTACATAAATGAATCTTGAAATTTATAACACAAATAGCAAACTATTTTACCACAGACATTTTCTTAATTGCGTATTAATAGACTCGTTTCAATAATATTATTGTTTATACGTGACGTCATTTATCAACAGAAACTGTGACGTCAATTATATGGTAAGAAATTTCAGTAGCCTTCCACCATCTTGTTTTGAAAAACGCAAGACTTTTCCTACGGATGCCGGTTTGTACTTTGAAATGTGAAAAAATAATCTTGATATACATTCCTAAAAATGTTTTCTTTTCCTTATTGCTCCATGCAAATTATCATTCCTGTCCAGCCAATCAATATTCGGCCGATATACGTACCAGTAACTTTCCTAACCAGAACTGGTATTGCGTGCCCTAAAAAATTCGAACCATTTTAAAAATGAAACTCTTTTACATCTACTTGAAAATAAACTTTCATTTTCATTTTAAGACTATAGTTTATCTAATTGTAAAACACTGTCAAACTTCAACACATTAACCTCATTAAAACGATGTTTGCAAATAAATAAAATAGTCCGTGCAACTGATCGCTAGGACCGCCCTCCCTTGCCAACGTTCAGTATCATTTCTTGCCAACGTGCAGTACCGTAGAATACTAAATGACCTCTCAAAGGCAAAGTGAACGGAGCAATATGAAAGTATATAATAAAAATATTTACTGACTTAGATATGGACTCGTGAGGCATTAAATATGATGTGATATTCAGCAGAAAAGGGTAATATTCTGATAAACATCACATCATATTCAATGTCGCACGAGTCCATAACTGTTTGATTTATGTATTATGCTTATTTCATGCTCAAAAAGCAAGTTGTGAGTATTTCTTTGATACAATGCTGAAAATTGCGCGGGACGACGTCCGTGTTCCTTCATCATTTACGTGGCGCCGCCAGTGTGAAACCCTCTTCTGTTGAATATCACATCATATTCAATGCCTCACGAGTCCATGAATTAATATATTTGATATAAATTATTGCAACGTTTCTCACGCTATAATTTTGCTTGTATAATACGAGGGGCATTTTGTAAGTAGTGGCAACAGTCCAACTAAATGTTGATTTCTATGTGGAAATACATGTACATGAATAGCATTTCGCTGGAACGCTTATTGATTTTGCTACACGATAGTCAATTTTTGCATTATTTCCGGACATTAAATGCCGGACTTATTTACAACATGGTTGAAAACTACTTGTATAGGTCTTTTTAAGCGTTTACAAAATGGCAGATTTAAATGATGATTGTAGGGAGCAAAGAGCAAAGGAGCAAAGAGCGTATTTGTAAAAAATTCGCGATTCACTTGGTAAAAGCGCGTCGGAAATTAAAGCTGATTTAGACACTGTTTAACAAGAGACTGGTCTTCCATATGTTGTTTATTAGGGCTTTATCGTTGATACCGGTTTCCCATATGACCAACGCCCCCAGAAGAGGTTAGTTGTTTTAGGTTTCGGAGGATAGTGCAAGATACAGAAAGCGTCCCAATTCCAGAGGCACCCCTGGTTCTTATACATGCCAGGTGTATAGTATCCATACATGGGACCTCGGTTTTAAAGTCTCATCCGAAAGAATGTTAGTAATTTTAGTTGATCAGCCCCGGGAATCGAACCGGCAACCCCGAGATTACAAGTCTCGTACTCTACCAATTGAGCTAACCGGCCTTCCATATGCCACAGTCTCTCTTTAATAAACAATAAAAGATAAAATTGAGCACCGTTCAAGTCGACCAATACCGGCAACGTCTGACAAAGCCATTGTCACTGTCAAATGTATTGTGCAACAAAATGCACGATATACATTTGTACTGTTAATGAGATAAGTAACATATCAGTCTTAAACCCGTCAGTTATCTTTTTTAATATAAAAAGAGAAGTTAGAGCTTCGCAAGGTTTGCGCACGTGTGATCCCTAACTTGCTGAAATTGTAGCGGGGATCAAAATGCTCCATGATAAGTTAGGTTAGGTTATAGGTTACGGTCCATGATTCTCAGAAGTAACAACGTTGTTGTTTCGGACTTTAAATACTTATTTACCGTGATAGCAATATGAAGTATAATATGAAATGGAACCTACAGAGTAGTCACGGTTCATGCTAGTAGAACCTTTAATTGAACTTTGTGTCCTTTTTGTGTCAAGTGCATAATTATAGCAAAACAATTTTCTGATTTCATTCGACTGCGACACATACAAATACTCGTTATGCATGCCAAGTAAATTATTTCATGATTTCAACCAGTCAGTGGATGAATGCAAGGATAAATATAGGACCGAAAAATATCATTTCAGTGCACAAATTTACGTTTTGAGACGGGAGTTTGATCGGGATCGTTTTTGTTACCGGGTACTGTGTTGTACTAAAAATCACATCTTGAATATTAGTCAAAACAAAGGGCCTTGATGTAATGTAATAAGTAGATCTATTGGGAGAAATTCAATCAAAAGGAATAACAATTTTATAAAAAATATCTCTTATTGCGTAACAAATTCACCATCCTCTCTGTCATTTAAGAAAAGTCGCCACGTCAGATTAACTTGTGTTTCAAACAAAAAATCTGTCAAATTTTCTTGACAGTATTTTTTTTATAATTGACGCTTGTAAATATAATTTCTGTTATTTTGTTGGTATCTTTTTTCTACACCCAGTTTATGTGATTCTTGGCCAAAGTTACGAGTTTGTTGGGTTGTTAGACCATCTCAATGACAGAGGACTTCTTGATACCGGCGAATACTTCGTAGTTGGTGTTGATGTCGGACAGTATGATCCAAAGGATGCACAAAAATACTTCAAAGGTACATTTGACATAATTATATAGTGGCAATAATGACAGTGATGAAATGATGATGATGATGATGATGAAATGATGATGATGATGATGCTGATGATGATGATAACGACGACGACGACGATGATGATGATGATGATGATGATGATGGTGATGATGGTGAATATTGTTGATTTAAGGCTTAAATAAAGTTCAAACATATTTCTTCATTGTTTCTCGCGACAGCATCTTTTAATCAAAACAATTATAGTATGTGGTGATTAAGTCAAAAAAGACATTATCAAAATATTGTTGACTGAAATATATGCCCAGTCACAGATATTCATCCCGTCGTCATTGCCAAGTAAAAATATCTGTGGCCCTAAACAAGATATTGCATTGGAATGCTTTACTCAACGGCGACGCCGGATTATCTAGATAAACTCTCCTCATTCTTCAAATAATCGAACTGAAATCGCGAATTTGTTCAACTAGAATTTCTTGCAGCTAGAATCCTTAAGACGAAGATTAAATAGCCAGTCAGTCGGTCCGTCCCGCTTGTGCCCAGCATAACTCTAAATGAATTGAAGGCTTCATATAGAGACAGAAGTACATTACAGAAGAACCATAACTATTTCTTCATTTAGGAAATATATTTCACTTTTGAGAGATATACCGGTTAGTATATCACTGTTGGGAGTGTAGATGCGTAGTAATCTAATTACGTAGGCCTGAGTGATTAATAATGAATCATCTACAGAATTCTCTAAGGAGAATTTTTCAATAGTGTTAGAATGTTTTTTAGTAACTGCCCTTTGTTACTTATTATTGTGCGCAGTATAACTCCAAAAGTATTAGAGGGAATTAGTTGTATCAATATTTTGATAGAGAACAAATTGAGCTATTGTGGTCGCATGACGTCCGTCGTACTTCATTCACTGAGGGCAACTAGAGAAAACGCTGTACACAGAAAGCCCTGATTCAAGTTTTATCATTTTTAGAGCTACTAACCTTACTCTACGAGTAGTTTCAATTATTTTAGAAGATTCTCCTTGAATTACATAAGATGATAAAGGAAATCAGGGTTGTTTTATATGTATTGTAATAAGTGATGCTATTTTCAAATTCTAAGCTGCCACACTGGACATTTTTATTTTACGGTTGGAGAGTATTTCATTTCTTTTTTTCACTTTCTTTGATATTTGAGACGAAATTACTGAATAAAAAAGTTCGAAGATGAAACTATTACGCAGTAATGCATATATCATGTTTTATTATATACCTTTAAACTTTCTTTCAAAAATACAGCCTAAATTGAGCTATCAAATACGGCCTGACAGAAAAAAAATACCGTATTGAATGTACATGCAATACGCATAGTGCGGCATTATTTGTAAGACTGCATTCAATTGGCCCTAAAATACACAAATCGCATTTGACTGGGTCGTTACCACTTGATAATACGATGACGTCAATAAAATGACGTCGCACACTACGTATATTTCGCTTTAAAAAGAGTTTTTCCTCCATTTTATGCTTAATATGTCATTTTATTATCCCCCCGCCGAAGGCGAAGGGCATATTAGAAATGGTCTTCGTCCGTCCGTCCGTGCGTCCGTGCGTCCGTCCCAATTTTGTCCGGAGCATAACTCCAAAAGTACTTGAGGGATTTTCTTCAAACTTCATACACTGACAGAGCACATTGGGAGGAAGTGCAGTGTGCAAGAACAATAACTCTACCTTGCCTACTTTTAGAGTTATTCCCCATTTATCAGATTTACTTGAAAAACTTTGTCCGGAGCATAACTCCAAAAGTACTTGAGGGATTTTCTTCAAACTTAATACACTGACATAGCACATTTGGAAGTGCAGTGTGTAAGAACAATAACTCTACCTTGCCTACTTTTAGAGTTATTCCCTTACATCAGATTTACTTTAAAAGTTTTGTCCAGAGCATAACTCCAAAAGTACTTGAGGGATTTACTTCAAACTTCATACACTGACAGAGCACATTGGGAGGAAGTGCAGTGTGCAAGAACAATAACTCTACCTTGCCTACTTTTAGAGTTATTCCCCTTTATCAGATTTACTTGTCCGAAGCATAACTCCAAAAGTACTTGAGGGATTTTCTTCAAACCTAATACACTGACATAGCACATTGGTAGGAAGTGCAGTGTGCAAGAACAATAACTCTACCTTGCCTACTTTTAGAGTTATTCCCCTTTATCAGATTTACTTTAAAAGTTTTGTCCAGAGCATAACTCCAAAAGTACTTGAGGGATTTACTTCAAACTTAATACACTGACATAGCACATTGGAAGAAAGTGCAGTGTGCAAGAACAATAACTCTACCTTGCCTACTTTTAGAGTTATTCCCCTTTATCAGATTTACTTGTCCGAAGCATAACTCCAAAAGTACTTGAGGGATTTTCTTCAAACTTAATACACTGACAGAGCACATTGGTAGAAAGTGCAGTGTGTAAGAACAATAACTCTACCTTGCCTACTTTTAGAGTTATTCCACTTTATCAGATTTACTTGAAAACAAATTACGGAGCATAACTCCAAAAGTACTTGAGGGTTTTCTTCAAACTTAATACACTGACATAGCACATTGGTAGGAAGTGCAGTGTGCAAGAACAATAACTCTACCTTGCCTACTTTTAGTCAAATAGAAAAATATCATACCTATACTGATAATGAACATTAATATAATTTTGCAAACCTTCTCTTCATTGCCTTATTCTTTTTCCACTTACATGAAAACTGTACTCAGCATGACCATAACTATACAGCTTTTTAAGGATTTCCTCTCACCAAGTAAAATGTACGAAAGTACAACCTTCAGGTAACTTCTTCCCGGGCGGGGGGATTAACCATGTGTAACATGGCTCTTGTTTTAGTTTATTCGCGCTGACAGGTGTCAAAAGGTATATAATAAAAGGGTTATTAGTATAGTAATGTGATCCATAAGCCTGATTTGCTCTCGTCGAGGTTGGATCATACTCGTACTACGCACTCATAAGATCCGATGCACGACTCGAGCAAATCCGGCATCATGGATCACGTTACGATACTAATAACCTTATTATATTTAACATATGTGAGTCTGACACTGAAATAATCGTGTCTTGTTTGACTTGTAACCAATTTTATGTTACCTGTACTTTAAAGAGGCTTCATACAAATATGTTTTAGCCTCAACTTGCGTTTCTTCTTCATATTCCATCGTTAACTTAGAATAAAAATAAAAATGGAAAATTCACCAACAACACATTATTACAACAACGTTTTTATATCATCATTTTCATAAAAGTTTCGGCGAAAGCCCTCATCCGAATAACAATATAAAGCGGACGTGACGTAACGTCGTATACATTTGAACTATAGTAATAATAATAATAATAATAATAATAATAAATTCTTTCTTTCAAGATGGTAACATATTAAGGTTATACAAGAAGAAATAACAGCATACACCTTATTTACAACATGGCCTTCTATAAACAAATTAAGAGACAAACATTTACTTACATACACTGAAACTGTCCAGTTACACACAGTCATTCACTAATTGACAGACACTCAACTTATTATAAGTATTGTATAATTAAAGCGTATGATAAATGATTAATCTGTAATACAACAAAAACAATAACAATAATAAAATTGATTAAATCACAGGTGATTGCAACAAGTACTGTTTATATCTGCATTTAAAGGAATTTAATGTTTGAGCAGACCGGATATCAGTAGGAATATTATTCTAGATTTGCGCACTGTAGTACGTAAAAGAATCTTTATAATAGGTTGTCTTATACTGGGATATAACCAGGTTATTACATGACGATGATCTCAATCTGTAATTTGCATTTTTTGAGAATGTCAGTGATTCAGATAAATAACCTGAGGCCATGTTTTTAAAGTATTTGAAAACTAATATAGCAGCGTGATATTTACATCTGTCTTGAAACGACAACCATTTCAATTCAATAAATACATCTTTAGATGGCATTTTAGCCGGTTTATCGAGTATAATTCTTGCTGCCCGTTTCTGGAATTTAGTTATCTTACTTATAGTGGATTGGGTTCTCTTCCCCCATATAGTACAACAGTAATCAAAAGTTGACATAATATAGGCGTTATAAAACATTTTCTTCATTTCAAAAGTCAAAAAATATACAATTCTTTTTAACATATATAACTTTGTTATCTACTTATAACTCTTATCTACTTGCGTATTCCAACTTAGTGTTTTGTCCACATATACACCCAGGATTTTTTTTGCGGCAACGTTTTCCACTTGCGTTCCATTTATATCAAGCATTAACTCGGAAGTATTCTTCAATTTATGTTTGCTACCTAATAGCATACATTTTGTTTTAACATGATGAAGGGACATATTATTCATACAACACCAAAACGAAATATTATTAAGACCTTTTTGCAGGTTTTCTTGAATAGTACTTACATTGTAATCAATTACATATAGAGTTGAGTCATCTGCGTACAAATTAAGGCTGATAAGACTGTCTACATGTAATGGTCATTTATGTATAACAAAAATAGTAGGGGACCTAGGATTAAGCCTTGAGGATCACCTGACGTTATAGGTAGCATTTTAGAAGTCGTATTCCCAACTTTTACAACTTGCAGTCTGTTGGATAAATAAGATGTAAATAGTTTAATAGTGTTATCAGAAAACTGATAGAGTTTCAGTTTATGTAATAAGATCGTGTGATCTACTAAATCACAAGCTTTTTTTAAATCTAGATATACAGCACCAATAAATTTGCTACTATAAATGTATTTTATCCAACAATCAATTAAGCGAGTAAGTGCTGTTTGACAGGAATCGTGTTCTCTAAATCCAGTCTCATACAATATATTGGTTCTACGGAAGAATTCTTTTAGTTGTATTGCTATGTGTTTCTCAGATAGTTTTGATAATGTAGGTAAAAAGGAAATCGGACGATAGTTATTAGGATCATCTTTGTCGCCATTTTTTAAAATTGGCAATACACACGCTATCTTAAATGAGTCAGGGAAATCCCTTCACTTATACTTTTATTAATCATTGCTGCAATAGGGGTTGTTATATAATATCCGAAATATTTTATAATTTTAGGGCCGATGTTATCTATTCCCGTTGACTTGTTTGTATCAAGGCTTTCAATTAATATTTTTACTTCATACGGAGTGATATATTTTATATCAAACACTGTTGTTTTTAATTTTTCATGTAACGCTGCTTTTAACATTGAAAAATTTTCAGTTTCAAATTTTGTCTTTTTAATGATATTAGATATGTTTACAAAGTGTTTGTTAAGCGCATTAATAATGTTTAAATGTCCTTGCACGTTTGAATCATTAATCGTTATGGTTCTCCGACCCCTATGTAAATGGTTCTTCGACCCCTATGTAAATGGTTCTCCGACCCCGATGTAAATGGTTCTTCGACCCCTATGTAAATGGTTCTCCGACCCCGATGTAACCATTGACGGGGAGAATAAGCAGGGTTACCCGAAAGGGGCCTGAAAAAAAAGGTTTTTTTTTATCAGGAATTTTAAGCCCTTCATTCTTATGACCTATTAATGTATTCAAATTCTTTCACAAATTGTTAGTTGATTCATTTTCTTTCACAGCTTTGTTAAAAAAAGTCCTTTTTAGCCTTTCTAATTAAAGATATAGTCCTGTTTCTAGATAATTTATATTGGTTGAAATCTCTTTTTCTGTGATACATGTCTCTCTCATTTATGCTAGCTTTGATTTCATCATTAAACCAGTTATGCTGTGAGTCGCGTTTAACTCGCTCTGCTTTTAAAGGGACATGCTGAGATAGGATACTATTCAATAAGTTGTATAACATTGCTGTCGCATGAAGGATCTTGGATTGATTCAATTACTTAAGTCAATTCACGTTGAAACAAAGCATAGTTGAAATGCTTGAAAGATCTGTACATAATAGACTTATGTTTGTTTGTTTTGGGCTTAAAAAGGCTTGTACTTAGTGTTATAAGAACAGGATAGTGGGCGCTAATACTGTAAAAAGGGACAATAATTTCTTTTACGAAATCCTTATTTGTACAATACACGTGATCGATTATAGAGGCGCTTGTTTTTGTCACTCGAGTTGGGATTTTTACCATTTGGGTGAAACCAACTTTTTGTATAACATCAGCCCATTTTGTGTTACCAAATTGACAAATACTTGGTATAAAATTACTATTTATGTCTCCTAAAATGAAAATTTCAAATTTTGAAGCATCAGCTTTGTCTAGCTCGCTCTCATATATGTCAATCCAAGATTGTGAAGAGTCAGGGGCCCTATAGACAAAGTTTACTAGAGTATGCGTTCTGTTTTGAAGGTTAATTTGTAACCATACCGTATCCTTATTTTTTATATCCTTACGTCGAACATACGAAATTTGTTTACGTATATAAACAAGTATACCACCACCTTTTCTCCCTTTTCTGTCTTTTCGCTCAATATTATACGATTTAATATTAATGTCTTCATCAGCTACATCTTTATACAAAAATGTTTCACAATACACTAATACGTCTGACGAATTTTCCTGACAAAGATTGTATTTGATTTCTTCAGATTTTGGCATAAGATGATGTATATTAAGGTTTGCAACATGTAAGCCCTATTCTTTGTATTTAAAGGTATTTGTCATATTTACGCCTACACTAATTTTAACATTATATTTATAACTTATATCATCGCGTTTATTTTCAATTTTTTATTTACTTTAAGCAATGTCCTTTGTGTTTCAGTATTTTGTACATATATATTATCATTATACTTATTATTTGCTGATAACGTACTACATGTGCAATAATCCTGTGAACATTTTTGACATTTGAAATATTCTATGTAAGTTATGCATGTTTGAACTAAAGAAAAAAGGTTAATATTTGTGCAATTTGATTCACGTTTAGATTCATAAGAACTTTGTTTTTCTGATGAAATACAAACACAGTTTACCTCGTCACACCGTATTATAGTTTTCGTTGCGTCAAATTGCGGGAAAACTAAATATGAAATAAATCACACACATCTATGTATAAAATTTAATATGATTAATTTGTTACATATACAGTACAGCACAGGCGAAACCCCACGCATATGCGTCCATGCGGCATGTAAATAAGAGTCTGAAAGCATGCAGATGCGGCGGGAAATCAAACGCGTGACGCGACATCGCAAATCGTATGCGGCATTTAATTGCCGCATCTAAAGACAAAAAAGCAATCAAGCGCATTCAAGCGCGACAACGAGTCCCGCCGCGTGATGCCACGTGTCGCGACGTTATGCGGCATGTCATTTTCTATACAGGTAAAAGCGATGAAATAAAAAATATGTACTACATTGTATTGTACACATGTATAAAACTGTGTTTTTCAATAATGATGTACAATGTATTCCATATTGTAACATGTGTATACCAGTAAGTTTTAGTAAACATAAAAACATGTATGTAGAAACGTGTTTTAGAACTGTGAGATGAAAAAGAAATACCTCAACCCATACGATTATTTTGAATGAATTATCTTAATGCAACGATCGACAAATACTACATTGAATGACAAAGTACGACCAAGAAGGCAAATGTTAAGAATAATATTAAAGCATCGTGATCACTTTAAATGTTGATAATTGAAAAAAAGGATGCTTAAAATAATCACAACAGAACTAAGTATTTACTGTTAATTAACGCTGAAATACATGAGAATGGGATTTCCTTATCCACTACTGAATGGACATGGTAGATTTATTTTCACGCAAGTAAGAAGAAATAAGTGTAAATACAGAATGGGGATGAAAAAAATAATAATCAGCTTTTTCTCGAATTTTACTTCAAAACTGCTATAAATGGATAGAAAATGATCTAACTCAGAAAAAGAATACCCACAACTCTATGTTTATTTTTTTTAAATAGTTTTATAGTCATTTTTTCGTATGTATGTGATGTGCTTGCTGCTTTTAATTTACGTAAAAATAGCGCAGCAGCGATGAGAGATCGTTGCAGCAGTTAAGTATAGGATTATCTATCACCGGTATTGGGTGGAAATTTGTATCTCGTAGATGAAAACGTAGTATCGGTATACAGTAAATTCGGCTTATAACGAACTCTCCGGGATCTATCAAATGTGTTCCTAATATCATTTAGTTCCTTATATCAATATATCGACGTTCCTTATATATATCGAACTAAAATACATATCGAACAAGTATTTTTTATAGTCAAATCCCAACCATCAACTGACAGTTGCTTTTGATTTTTCTACCATCTTTTATTTATAACTGTTATCCTTTTCTATATCCGTATGTAAAATAATTGCAAAGATTAATAAAGCATAAAAAGACGGTTCATGTTTTCATTGGCAATACTGAAACAAAATAATTTTGTATTTGATACAATTGAATAAAGTCGATTTTCGCTCAATAGCCAAAACTTGAATATTTATTTTTTTCTCCGTAAATGGGATTTCACCCGGTTTGCATGCTTTTAAAGATTAAAAAGATAATTGTTTACGAAAAATATTATCACTTGAACATCGTACTTAGCAATTGTGTTGGTATTCTCTTTTAACTAGTTTATCAAAAGGTTATACATGTGAAATGTAGAAGACTATATCCGAAGTTTCCTTATAAACGGAGTACGATATAACCGCATCTTTTTACATTTAACAAAACTTGAAAAGGAAAAATCGGACCCAAAAGAAATGTTCGTTATATCCGGAGTCGCTATATACGGATATTACTGTTATAAGGTAAACTGCCCGTCTGTTAGAACGACCGAAATACGACTGGAATGGATGTACTTTCCTTCTTGAATTGTAATTCAGTTCAAATCAAATTTAACTGTTTTGAAATCAAACCTTAGCACGAGGTGTTTATGTTACATGTGTGTATCACAATGTTTGATGTTACGTCAGTACATTTTACTTTCAACAGTGCGATCTTTAAAAAGAAACACATTTTTATTATTTTCATAAAACACCAAACACCTATACGTACAAAAGCCGGTTGTGATCCCGGTTCATAGCTCTTAGGTAGTTGG